>JAODAL010086615.1:0-10194 GCA_025379985.1 Phyllomedusa bahiana | reverse complement strand
TTATGCATTTTAAAATGGTGTGTTTTTTTTACGGTACACAACAAGAGAAAAATTGAAATTTAAACCTTCGGTTATGAATTATGCTACAGGCAAATTTGCTTCTTTGGCGGTGAAAAAGAACGTTTCTTTTAGTAACCTCAAGAGCAGAACAACGCTTAATTAACCCCTGGATGTAAATTGCGCAAAAGAAATGAGCAACCAAAAATTAAGTGGTATTTGGATTGTAAAAACGCTGTTTCTTTAAATGAATACAACAGGAACAGGCTTAGATAAACCTGGATATTCAATGTGCTGTGAGCAGATAGCATTAAAATGTATATGCAGCTGCATTGGATGCAATGCAAAATGCAAAAATGCAAAAATTAGCTCTTTAGTATCAGCTATCACAAGCAGCCGCGGTAGCACCTTTCCTATTCAGTACAGTGAGAGCGGTATGAGCTCCCAGCGTCGCGCCAGACTTAATAGTGCGGGGACGTCACAGAATTCCCCCCGGGTCTCTGATTGGTTTTCATCTTGCACATGTCATGTAGGCTATGCCTTTCTTCCTCCCAGAGTTCTTTGCCCCATGTAACGCCATGTGCTCGCGCCATTTTTATCAATCAAAAGCACCCCTTCGTTCACCCGAAGTACCCCAAACTTCGACAACATTCAGAATCGAAGTTTTCCTGAAATTCTAAATGAAGTCCACTTCGTTAGAATCAATTCACCCATCTCAAATAGAAGTTGTTCTGGGCTCTTTGATTACCATTCTTATTGTTTGTTCAATTTGTCATTCATTTTCCTCTGGTGGACATGTTCTGAGAGCTTAAATACTGACCCATAGACTTTAGTTATGTGCAACTGTAGTAACAAGAACATCAACCTGTTTGGAGATGGTCTTAGAGTCTTTACCTTAACATGTTTGTCTGTATTTTTTCTAATCTCTTAATACAATTCTCTCCTTCTCTTCCTTTGGTCCATGTTTAGTGTGGCACACATCATGATATCAAATATGCAATTACTACTTTTCACCCTTTGAATAGGAAGATTTACTGATTACAACCTTAAAGACACTTGTGATGCTAATTAAAATACACGCCTTAGTCCCTATGGTCAAATTATTTTCAATCGTCTCTAGGGATACCATCAACTTTGTCCAGGTTCCATTAGTTTTTTTCATTTTCAGTTAAACTACAATTCAAATGCAATGTCTGATTTTCATTAGATGATTTTCAGCATTGAAATGTGTTATTGTTTTTGTCAGCTTAAAGTTATTTCAGTAACAACTCTGGCTTTTCCTTTATTGGAAAGATATCAATATTTTTGTCCACGTGTTTATTTTCAGCAACATTTACTATATTCTTATATCATAACTTTTGTCTCAACAGTCTAGGCATAATTTTTGTACATTTTAGTTCTTTAAATAGTTTATCCTACTAGGAATCTTGACAAATTCTACTTTTTTTTATCCCAGATCTGTGCCAGACCTTAAAGTCTGGACACACTGTGTTGGAGACAGAAAAACTAACCGTGATTCACAGGCTGCATTACTACTTATTAGAACATAGAAAGTATGGTGCCTGTAGTTAAAATAACACCAATAGTAAATTGTCAGTGACTGAATTAAAGCAAATATGGCTTTAACATTAGTGGTTTCATAAATTTGGATAACCAGTGTTTTCATTTTAATACATTTGTTTTATGTCCTCGGTAATAAAAATGGAGGCTATAATTTTTCACCATCCTTTTTATATTGGTACAGTAGAGGTAAAAAAAAGATAAAATAATAAGTCACATGTTTTTATCAAATTTACTAAAAATAATGTCACAAAAGCAAATGCTATGAAGCACACTTTGTAATACACTTTATTACATAAGGATCACATAACAGTATGTAGCATGGACAAAAACAAATACATACATTACTCGCACATACACTACTCAAACAGACACTACTCACAAAAAGTTAGGGATATTTGGCTTTCGGATGAAAATTTAGGGAAAAAACTTTAAAAATTTCATTCTGTAGTGATATTTTATCCCGAATGTAGGCAATTTAGGTCGTAGCATGCAATGCTGATGTTCTCCTTTCAAACAAGATAATGAAGCAAAAGCCAACAGTGGAGGATATACACCATCCAAAAATGTCAATGTGTCAATAACATGTCCTTGAGCATCAATTACAGCTTGTGAAACGACATCTTGTGCTGTTAACAAGTCGAGTTATTGACTGCTGAGGCATGGCATCCCACTCTTTTTGCAAGGTGCCCCTCAGGTCATTGAGGCTAATGGGTACAGAATTATGAGCTTCTGTACTGTGACTCAGCTGATATACAGGTTTTTTAGGGGGTTCAGGTCTGGAGAAAGTGCAACCCACTCCATTTGAGGTACCACAGTCTCCAAAAGCCATTCCCTAATAATGCAACTTCATTGAGCTGGTGCATTGTTGTTCATGAAGATTAAATTAGCCCTGTGTTGTTCATGCAGAGGCACAATGACTGGAATAATGATGTTATTCAAGTAGTAGAGGCTTGTCACTGTACCATTCACAAAGTGTAGGGCAATTCTGTTTTGACTAGACATGTGCCCATACTGTAAAATCACCACTATCACCAAAGGTACAATATGGCTGATGCATACTGCTCTCCTTGATGTCTCCAGCATCATTGGCAGCCATAATTTCTGCCCAGAGTGAATTGACTTTCATCATTGAACAGCACTGAGGAACAATGGTACCTCATGCAGCATAGATGATCGCTGGTAGAAATGGGCGAATCGATTCTAACGAAGTGGAATTCGTTTAGAATGTCAGGAAAACTTCGGTTCTGACCGAAGTCGAAGTTTGGGGTACTTCGGGTGAACAAAGTGTGCTTTTGATTGATAAATGGCTGCAAGCACATGGCGCTACATGGGGCAAAGCACTCTGGGAGGAAGAAGGGCATAGCCTGCATGACATGTGCAGAGATGAAGCCAATCAGAAACCGGCGGGATTCTGTGACGTCACCGCACTATATAAGTCCGGGCGCGAATCTGGGAGCTCATACCGCTCTCACTATACTGATTAGGGAAGGTGCTGCCGCGGCTGATTGTTACTGAAGAACTGATTTTTATACAGCGATTTTTGTGGGGTGTCTCAGCTTGTCTCAGAGACTGCTTCTCTTAATGTTCTATTTCTGATTTTTTGGTGTATTGGATCTGAAGTCCAGTGTGCGTCCACTGCATTTGCATATACATTTTAATGCTATCTGCTCATAGCACATTGAATATCCAAGGGGCATCTAAGCCAGTTCCTGTTGTATTCATTTAAAGAAACAGCGTTTTTATAATACAAATACCACTTCATTTTTGTCTGCTCAATTCTTTTGTGCAATTTACATCCAGGGATTAATTAAGCGTTGTTTTTGTGCTGTGGTGACAAAAAATAGACCGTCTTTTTTAACCCCAAAAAAATACAATTTTCCTGTAGCATAATTCACAAGCGAAGGTTATTTACAATTTTTTCTCTTGTTGTGTAGCGTAGAAAACACGCAATTGTAACACGCTACAAAGCTAGTAGTTTCGGCTGCTCAATTCTTTTGCACAATTTACATCCAGGGGTTAATTAAGCATTGTTTTGTGCTGTGGTGACAAAAATAGGACCGTCTTTTTCACCGCCAAAAAAATAAAATTTTTTCTGTAGCATAATTCACAAGCGAAGGTTAATTACAATTTTTTCTCTTTTTTGTGTAGCGTGGGAAAACACGCAATTGTAACACGCTACAAAGCTAGTAGTTTTCCGGCTGCTCAATTCTTTTGCACAATTTACATCCAGGGGTTAATTAAGTTTGTTCTGCATTTTAAACTCAGTAAAAGAAATTTGTTTTTCACCGCCACAAAAGAAATTCTGTAGCATAATTGATATCCGAAGGTTAATTAATTATATTCAGTAAAATACACAGAGTTTTTAAACGGCACATACAAGTCAATTTTTCCTGCCCATTTGTGGAGCGCAATTTATATCCAAGGGGTACCCAAGCTTCTTAGTGGGTTCATTTGGCGTCAAATACAGGGTGTGTATTTATCATATACAGATATCTTCATCAAACAGGGGTCTGTACATTATAGAACAAACAGTTTTGTCAGACAGAGAGGTGGCAGGCTCTGCACCTGCGAGTGGCAGAGGCACAAACATTCCAGGCCCAGGTCGCAGCACAGCAAGGGGACGTCGCAGCAGGGGTCACTCGGTGAGGCCACAACTGCCTCTGTCATCTAGCAGCCGTGTGTTGTTCAGCAACCCCATGATTCTTGATTGGTTGACTAGGTCATCCACTTCCTTCCAGATGACATCTGACAACCCCAGCCAAGAGTCGGTGGAAACGTCAGACACAACCCTTAGTTGGCATGGCCCGGGAGCTGGTCAGTGCCCTCACCTGCCCTAAACCCGCCTCTGTCCCACCCGGGTTTCCCCTCAGCCAGAAATCTACTTGTGATCTGGGTCAGCGCCACTAAAATAGCGGGGAGAACAATTTGAGGAGGGCAGTCAGCAGCTACTTGGCAAGCGAAGAAATGGGGCCAATATCCCCTGCTTCTTGCAGTAGGCGGCAAAGTATAGATGTTGAAAGTGGGGATGGGAGGTCATGTTGTGAGGGGTCAGGCTCTGCATACCAAGACCGGTGATGAGGACAGCAGTGACGATGAAACACAAATAGATGATGATGTAGCCGACCGCACTTGGGAGCCGGGTTTAAGCAAGGGTTTCATCATCGTCAGGAGAAGAGGGCGTCAGCTTGCGCGTCAGGCAGCAGCGCAGCCCGCAAGTGGGTCGTGTGGCCGTGAGTCAGCAAGATAGCACCGTGTGAGGTCGGGAGCCAAGCGGCCCCGGGGTAAAAAACCCGCTGCGCAGGTCCATGAACGTAGCGGCCCGGGGGGCTCGGCGAGGCAGCGGCGGCGGGCGTCACTCAGTGCGGCGCGTTGGCGGTTAAAAATTTTATACTCGGCGGTGTGGGAGTTCTTTGCTAAGACACCGAAGGAGCCGAAAATGGGTATATGTTAGAATCTGTTTAAACAGAAAGTGAAGCGTGGCCAGGGAGCTAATGTTGGCACCACGGCCCTGCGTCAACACATGCAGCGTCACCATCCGGTGGCCGGGAGAAAAAGGGCTTTAGATGTGGTGGTCCATCCTGCCGCTGCAGCAACAGCAAACAGGGAGCAGCAGCGCCCCGTGGTACGCATGCCATTGCAGCCAGTCAAGGCTCCACCACCTCTGCAGAAGGGAGCTGTTTCTCTTTGACATCATCTCCCGGTCCAGGTGCTCCTGCTCCTCGCTACTCATGGCGCCAGCAGTCGTTCAGCGAGGCGATTGCAAAGAGACAACAGTATGCGTCCAACCATCCTAAGGTGCAGCAGCTGACCGTGCTCCTGTCCAAGTTTTTGGTACTGCAGTTCCTCCCTTTCCAAATGGTGGACTCTGCACCGTACAGAGAACTAATGGCTTGTGCCAGCTGAGATGGAGAGTTCCAAGCCGTAATTTCTTTTTCCAAAAAGGCAGTACCAGCACTTCATAAATATGTAGACCAGAAGGTGGGCCAGTCTTAAGCTTATCATTTTGTTTCAAGGTGCACGGCAGCGCGGACGTCTGGAGCTGTAACTACGGTCAGGGCCAGTACTGTCCTTTACGGCCCACTGGGTGAATGTGCTTCCGGCCCAGGGACACAACAACTTGGACAGGAGGACGCCGCTTTCTCCTCACGTTGTCAAACGCGGCTCCTGCGCCAATGTCCGCCTCCGCCTCCACCACCACCACCACCATCTCAGCCTCCACAAGTATTGCTCCATCATACCACATGTGTAGGGCACAGCGGTGTCACGCAGTTCTACACCTGGCTTGCCTCGGCGAACGAAGTCACACAGGGGAGGAACTGCTCCGCGTCATGCAGCAAGAAATCGATGTGTGGCTTTCTCCGCGCCAACTGCAAATCGGAACCATGGTGACGGACAATGGGAGGAACATGGTGTCCGTGCTGCACCGAGGAGGGATGGTCCATGCGCCCTGCATGGCGCATGTGTTTAATCTGGTTGTGAAAAGGTTCCTGAAGTCTTCCACCGATCTTCAGAACATTCTGAAAATGGCCAGGAAACTGTGCATGCACTTTATCCATTCGTACAAAGCCAGGAACACCTTCCTCGAGTTGCAGCGGCAGAAGGGCCTCCCCCAACACACTCTGATATGCAATGTTTCCACCCGTTGGAATTCCAGCCTGCACATGTTGGACCTTAGAATAATAGTTATAAGGTCACGCACACCTAAGGGTTAATTGTGAAGCTGGGTGCAAGAATGGAAAAGACTCTAGGTCTTAATAACATCTATAACATAAATCCACTGCACACCGTATTATTTTGCTTAAATGTGAACAATTTATTTACAGACGTGTAGTGAGGGTCATAGCACAGAAGAAATAGGATAGGTATTATAACCACATATACTCAACAAATGCTTTCACATAGATTTTCATAATGAAATTATAGAATCTAGATGTCTAGAGGGAGTCGACATTTCGGCTTATATGGCCTTTATCAAGGACATCTGTAAAGAGTAGAAAGATACCATGATATACAGTACATGTAGTCATAACTGAAAGAAGGATGTTATAGAGAAAAAAGGGGAAAGAAAGGGGAGAAGAAAGGATAGGGGGTGAAGAAACGGGGGGGGAAAAAGGGAAGTGTATACATGTGGATAGGATGGAGGAAGAGGAGAAGGGGGGAGAGGTGGAGAATAGAGGATTAAGGGGGGGAAAGGTTTGAGTGAAGGGGTTGGTGCAGTAGATACAAGGCAAATAAAGGGAGTAGAGGAAGTACATTATAGGTTTAAAAATGTATTTACCTGGGGTTTAAAGTAATGGTAGGATTAATGAATGCTTATACAAAAGATATATGTAGGCTGATGTCCCCGGGGTTTTGCCAGCTGGAAGGGGAAATACATGATATGAGGGGGGAAGACCCCAATATGATGGGGAAAGGTATGGAGAGAATATTCTTTTGCTTACCAATTATGCTAGGACTGCGGGTTCCCTGAGGGGTGTCCCCTTAACTTGGGGCGTTCTAAAAGGAAGTAAGAAGGCGTATTAAGTGGCATATATAAAGAAGGAGTAAAAATAGCCAAAAGCAAAGTTGCCAATTTTAAAAATGAAAAAGCAGGAGACTTTTGGGCGGCGCGCGTAGGCGCCGCGGCAAAAATTTGTGGACGCCCATCTTGTCGGATGCCAAGCCCCTTCAAAAAGCCCCACCCATCCACCTAACTGCAAAGGGTTTTGGGAAAAAAGCCCGGGAGATGCCCCTTTTAGCCATTTTAGCCCCCCCTAACCAGGTAGTGCCCCTTACAGGCCAGTAGATGCCCCCTTTTAGCCAAATAGTGCCCCCTCTGTGCCGGTAGAGCCAAATTTTAGCCCGTAGTGCCCCCCCTTTGTTGCCAGGTAGGTGCCCCCCCTTGTTAGCCGGTAGGTGCCCCTTGTTACCAGGTAGTGCCCCCCTGTTAGAGGGATCCCCCATGTTAGCCCGGTGATGTCCCTTGTTGCCAGGTAGTGCCCCCCTGTTTGCCAGGTATGCCCCCATCTGTTTGCCAGGGGAGTGCCCCCATCTGTTCCAGGTAGTGCCCCCCCTGTTCCCGGTAGTGCCCCTTTGTTTCCAGGGAGTGCCCCCTTTTTGCCAGGGGGTGCCCCCCCTGTTCCGGTAGGCCCCCATTGTTGCCAGTGATGCCCCATTGTTTTGGGGAGATGTCCCTCTGTTGCCAGGTAGTGCCCCTTGTTGCCAGGTAGTGCCCCCTTGTTGCCAGGGATGCCCCCCCTTGTTTCCGTATGCCCCCATTGCTGCCCGGTAGATGTCCCCTCTGTTGCCCGTAGGCCCCCCCTGTTGCCAGGTAGAGCCCCCCCGTTCCAGGTAGTGCCCCCTCTGTTCCGGGTGTGCCCCCCTTTTTTGCCAGGGAGTGCCCCCTTTTCTGCCAGGTGATGTCCCCCCTGTTGCCCCGGGGTGCCCCCCTGTTTCCAGGTAGATGCCCCCCTTTGTTGCCAGGTGGCCCCCTCTGTTGCCGGTAGTGCCCCCTTTTTTTAGGGGGCCCCCTCTGTTGCCAGGTAGTGCCCCCCCTTTGTTTCCAGGTAGTCCCCCACTGCCAGGGAATGTCCCCCCTTTTTCCGGTTGTGCCCCCCTGTTGCCCGGTAGAGCCCCCCCCCAAGTGCCCCCCCTGTTGCCAGGTAGTGCCCCCTTTGTTGCCCGGTGTGCCCCCCTTGCTGCCCGGTAAAGTCCCCCCTGTTGCCAGGTACCCCCCCCTTTTTGCCAGGGAGGCCCCCCCTGTTGCCAGGGGTGCCCCCCCCTTTCAGGGAGGGCCCCCCCCTTTTCCCCGTAGTGCCCCTTTTTCCAGGTAGTGCCCCCCTCTGTTGCCCTAGTGCCCCCCAAAGTTGCCGGTAGAGCCCCCCTAAAGCAATAAAAATAAAATAAAAAAAATCCACCCCCTCACCAGGCTCCGCAACGCGGCCGCTCCCGGGCGATCTTTTGGGCGCAGGGGGGGAAATGAGGCACCGCGCCGTCACTCCCCCCCCGCCGCGCGTCACTTCCCCTGCGCCGCTGAACTGTATGTGCGGCGCACACACGGGCCGGGAAAACAGGGGGGGGGGAGGGGGAGCGTCCCTCCTGCCTCCCCCCGCACAAACTGGGGGGGGTAGGGCCCCCTGCGGCCCCCTGCACCCGCCTGTAGGGGCGGTCCGGGGGGCAAGAGTGGCCCCTACTTTGCCCCCGGTAATTTAAAGGACCCCGCCCCCTGCAGCGGGGGGAGGAAAAGCCAACTCCCCCCGGGGGGGGGGAGGGGACCCAAAAAGGGGCCCCCCCCCCAAAAACGGGGGAGTTTGGGATGTATGGCCTAAAGTAAAAGGGGGGGAATAGAATACCCTACCTGGAGGAACGAGGATTTGGATTACGTCCGGGGATAGGGACCGCCGCCAGTATCACCACGGGGGCGAAGGGTTTTTTTATATGCCCGCATATGCGGGGGGACACCGCGCTGCGCAAGAGAATCAGGAAGTGGGTAAGAAAGGGGCAGTAAGGAAAAATGCTATTGCGATGCGCCGGCTCCTTTTCGATCATACATATAGTAAAAGGAAAGGGAGCAAGTAAGAGAGAAGGGACATAAAATTGGGAGAATTTACTGTTGCAGATATGAGAAAAAAAGGGGGTGAGTAGTAAAAGGGGGAGAAAGGGAGCAAAGATAAGGGGGAAAAAAGGGAAAGAGAGAAAGATTAAAAGATTAGAGAAAAATTTTATAGGAGCGGGATTACCCCAAGTTGTAACAATTCATTTAATTGTGAAGATAGAGAAATTCATTAAATATTATTCATGATATGGAAAATATAGTAACATTGTAAAAATATACAAATAATGGTAATAAATTACATGGGAGCAATAATTCAGTAATGTATAATATATATTTTATATTTATAATTTTTTAAAATTCTTTAAAAGAAATATTGCGTTCTAAAATTCCTGGGAACCCTCATCTTTATTGGGGTTATCAACCCCTTTTTCATATTACGATTCATGCCCCCCGGTTTAAGGGGGGTTTCCCGGGTTGTATCCAAATCGCTCTCGCTTCAAAAGGAGTGCGACACGGTTGTGCCCCATCGGGAAAGGGCTTTTCTATCATTGGGAAACTAAGTTGTGCCGGAAATGTTTGATTCTGCAAAGTGTGCCGGGTGGGTAAAAGGTCTCTTTGCATTTTTCGCATTTGTGGTTTTTGGCACCAGTGTCAAATGCACAGTGTGTGGTCACAGCAGCAGCCACAGCACAGCTGAGGGCAGACAGTGGGACAATGAGACACTGTGTAGGTCACGGCACAGCCACAGCAGCGCATGGGGGTAGAATGGCACAAGACACTGGTAGGTCCGGCAGCAGCCCAAACCCGCAGCATGAGGTCAACAGGGGGCCCAAAACATTCTGGAGGTCAAAAACAGGAGTGGCCCCAGAGTGGGCAATGCACGTGTTTTAGGTACGCCAGCCCAGCAGCAGCATGAGGGGACAGGGCACAATGACACAGTGTGTAGGTCCGGCAGCGCCACAGCAGCACATGAGGTCGACATGGGCCCAAAACACATGTGTAGGTCACGGGAGCAGCACATGAGGTCAGGAAATGGCCAATGAATTCGGAGGTGACAAAAACGGAGTAGGCCACAGAGGGGACAATAACAGTGTTGCCCA
>JAODAL010086614.1:0-10194 GCA_025379985.1 Phyllomedusa bahiana | reverse complement strand
ACTGTCTGTCAGCTGCCCACAATGCTTGGGGGCATCTGACCACCAACAACCCGGGCTGTCTTTTCAGCGCCCGGGGCTGTCTAGTGGGAGATTCAGTCCCGGGCGCTCACGCCTTCTGCGCCGGATCGCGGGCAGCAGGACTCACCCTCCGCCCGCGCCCCGGATGTGGGACCACGATTGCGACACGGGGTTGTCCCCGGGGCCGGAGCGCACTGGGGGTGGGGGAGGGGCGGAAATTCCCACGAAATTTAACCGCGGGGGTTTCATGCCGCATCTTGCGCGCTCCACTTGTGAGCGCGCAAGATCGCCGTAAATGTACTCATAGGGCAATTTGGGGGGAACCCTACCCACATTCCCCGTATGAGTAGGGAAATGTCGGTGGGTTAACATTATATTAAAAGTTTAAAACATGATGAAAGTAGGGAAGCACGCAGTGAGCTATGATACTTGTTATATCATAAACCCCTAAAAAAAAGATTTTTACACAAGTAAAGGTAGAATTTTTTCACTTTATGAACAAAAACCCCAAAAACAAAAACATCCAATAAAAGTAATTGCAGGAAAAATAAATTATTTTCCTAAAAAGGAAAAATATTTGGGGAAAAACCTCCCTTAACAAAAAAGGGAAGGAATAGATTCAGAAAAAAAAAAAATAATAATTCTAAATGGTGAAGCTGGAGTTCCCATCAGGGCTCCATGGTGCACACCAAAAGGATACGAAGGGCAATCAGTCCATAGATCTTGGTCACTGTGGAAGGTTTTGTGGGACCACAATGGGGGATCATCTCTGATGCGCGTGTTCTTACGGACGGGACGGTTTCTTCGGGAAGATCAACTTCCACTTTTTAAATGAGCAGGCCTCTTCGGGGAGCCAAAATAAATTTGGGAAAAACCATCTCAAACAAGATAACTTGACGGGAAAAACCCCCATCTGTAGTGAATATCTCTTTCCGAAAAACTGGTTTTTTTGTAAGGCTGGAAGCCCCTCTTTTGAGCAGGGGTAGCTGTGAAAGGTCAGGGAAAAGGAATTGTTGAAGGTTCTGGTAATTTATCAGTTTTTGCGGAGAGCTCTTAAAAATTTTCTTTTGTTTTTGAAAAAGGGGTCCGCGCAATAGTTCCCTCCGGACTTGCTGTGGAATTATCCGGTCATTGTCAGCTCCTGATTTAACCCCAGTACAGACCTAAGTCTGTTAGGTAAGATTTAGTGCGTCGGGGGTAACAGATTCGGGGGAGCCACGGACTCGACATTGTTGCGGCGAGCCCTATTTTTTCTATCGGATTTGGCTGAAAGACGCTGCCCCTCTTCTTCCATACACTATGCTCGATTAAGGCATTATAGAGGCAGAAACTCTGACATCTTAGTCCAACTCATTCGGATGAAAGAGACTGAATATTTTGTCTCAATTCTCCCATCATTTGTTCGGGGCAGATGTAAGAATGGGGAAATGGAAAAAGATTTTAAGAAGCGATGCAACCGGGGAGAGGTTTGGAATCCAAATACCCTGCTGATTAGCCTCTGATTCTGCTCTTAAAAAGGAGGGGGAAGGTGGGGAGGTAAAATGGGGCCCCCCTTCTGGAGAAGAGGGGTCTGTGGATGAAGAAAAAAATTCGGGCAACTTGTTGGCTTAGTTTTTGGATTTTTTTTTGTAGTCCCCCCCTTTTCTGGAACGTGAACTTGAAAAACTGCGACGGGGCTATAAAAAGTGGAATTTTTAAGAATAAGCCGTAATGTAAAGGGGGGTTTTTTGTTGTGTTTTCTTTCCCCCCGTTCCCTTAATTTAAACAGGTAGTGATAGATGAAGCGCTTCTAAAAAGCAGCAAAAAAGGATACTTCTGGCCGGGGGATTGTAAAAAGTCTCTACATGCAGTAAAGTCTCTAGGGGGAAGTAGGAGCAACTGTGAGTGAGTTCAAGTCCGTACACGAAATAAAAATGCTTACATCAGGAGGTGTATCAGGTGGGAGAAAAGCCTATATAAAACTTTTAGGCCCCTTAGATGTAGACTTTCAGATATAATAGCAGCAGGAAATTAGCAGAAAAGTCCGACGGTGTAGGATGCTGGACACTTCAGGTTTAAACTGACATGACAAGCACTGCTGACTGAGTGCTCATAAAATGATTCCTGATCACCATTGCTTCCCAAGAAGTGCAGAGTCCGTGCATGAAAACAAAGACTTATATCAGGAGCTGGGAGGTGAAAAAGGTTATAATATCTCAGAAGATTGTGAGGCTTTTTCAGAGGGATATTGCAGCTGATCCAGGAAAGTTCTGGTAATGGAGGAAGGGGGGGGGGCACTGCAGGGTTAATGAACTGAGCACAGCACGCTGATTGAATACCACTAAAATGTTCTTAGCACCCGTGCTTTCCCAAAGGGGGGCAGAAAATTTTTATATAAAACGACATGTGCTGTAGTAGCTTTTTAAGGCATTTTAGTGACAAGGGGAAAGGGGAGCTGTTACAAGCCTAGCTTAGTAATGTAGAGGTTCCCCGAGTTGTTATTTTGCTTTACTCCAGTGCATTGAAATACAACCCAGGTTTTCACGGTTTAAAAAGTCTGAAGTAATGTCCTCAAAGGTTTTCTTTTTTTAGCAGGATGGTTGTAAAGGGGGTTTTTTTGGGTGCAGAAAGGAGCTGAAAGGGAGCTCACCAGGGACAGGTTGCCCATCCCCTTGCAGGGCCACCCCCTTTTTTTCCACCTTCTATACAAATTATTTTAAAAGATTTAATACATTTATTTTGTACTATGTGAGCACTTCTGTCTTCAAATTACTGAATGCTGTACCTCAATTTCATCTGTGTATCGTAACTAAAATGGCTAATCATTAGTCATTGTAGATATTGCCCTTTCCCAGACCAAGACTATTAAAGGTAGTCCCAGGTTCACAGGGTAGGGACTGAAGGTTTGTTTTTAAGTTGAATTTTTATGTAATTTGAACGGGATATTTATTAAATATAACTCTAGCACAAAAGGATTTTTTTCATTTTGGATAGTGCAGGGAAGGGTTTTTACATTTGTTTTGCTGTCTGTGCACGTGTTAAGATTTCACCTCATTTTCAGCTCTGTCGCTTGGCATGATGGATCTTGTTTTTCACACTACATTTTTGTAAAACATGGAACTACAAGTGCCCGCATGCCCCAAAGTCCCCTTTTAATTAAGGACAATGAAGTAAACGAGTAATTTTAGGGACGGCCTGTAGTTTAATATATTGCTGTTTAAGTTGACAGATGACTGGTTATTACAACATGGGTGTTGCTAGGGTCCTGAAACATCCGGGGCAGGGGCCCCATGTGTTATATTTTTCTCAATAGGGCCGAGTTGACACAGTATTTTTCATGGTACATATATTTATAGATAAAAAAAATTGTTTCTCATACGTTTTAAGTGTTTCTCACATAGATACTGTCTACACTGTGCAATGAAAATCAGCCCTGAAAAATGTGCCTATTATAAAAACCTCATCTATGTATGACAGTGTAATACCTTTATATAATAATCATGCAGTTACCAAATAATAACCCTGCACATGGAGCAAATATCTCACCATCTATATTACCTTCACACTGTTACCAATAATACCACAACTACAATAGTGACACCATTTTGTAACGGGCTCTGCAGACAAAAAAATTTAACATACATTTCATTTAGTGACTCAAAGGTGACGTTTTTTCTGATGAGAGTTGTTCTCTTTCCCTTTTTTTCTCCATCTGGTAAATTTTCCCAGCCACCACTTGTCTCTGCGGAATTTACCACACAAACACCTGAGACTCCTTACTTTTCCAATAACTCCCTACCCTTGCTCCACCTCTGTACAAACTCTCCATCCATAGTGCCACAAATCATAAAAATCAACCCCTTGTGTCCCAAACAGTATTAGTACCTCCAAACAGTAACAGTACCCCCAGATGGATATAAGGGCTCCTGTTTGTGCACCCAATTTTAGTTTTTTTTTTTGTGTCCTCATATAGTAAGTAAACCCCCAATATAGTAAGTAGGTATACTACAAATCAGAAAGGCAGATAGGTAGATCCCCTTTTTAGGAAAGTAGCCCCCAAAATTAGCAGTTGGGCCCCCCTTATTAAGTAGGTAGGCATTGGATAGGTAAATATAAGGTAGGTAGGTATTTAATCCCCCCAATTAAGTAGGTACATAGGGCTCTTATTAAGTAGATATATAGACCACCAACTAGGTAGATAAATATATAGCTTCCCCATTAGGTAGGTGTATAACCCCCCATTACAAAGGTATATAGGCTCATGTTATGCTGAAAGGCATATATGCTACTGTTAGGTAAGTAGGTATATAACCTCCCTTCCTATTAGGTAGGTATATAACCCTCCCATTAGGTATACAGCCCCCCATTTGGTACATATATACCCCAGTTGCGTAGGTAGGTATATAGTCCCTCATTTGGTAGATATATATGTTCCTGTTAGGTAAGTTTATACCCCCCAATTAGGTAGATAGGTATACAGCCCCCCATTTGATAAATATATATTCCCCTGTAAGGTAGGTATATACCCCTCAATTACATAGACAGTTATACAGTCCACCATTGGTAAATATATATGTCCCTGTGAAATAAGTATATACCCCCAATTAGTACTAGTATAGGGCCCCCCTTTTTGGGTAAAATAATATGTCCCTTTGGGTGGGTAATACCCCCTCAATTATAGGAAGTATAGGGTTCACATTTGGTAGATATTTATCCCCCTTTAGGTAATAAAACACCCCCAATTAGGAAAAGGGTATTCACCCCCGCTTTTTTGATAGTTATATAGCCCCCTTTTAGGCAGCAGGTAGTTATATATACCCACCCCAAATGGTTATACCCCCCCCCCCCCCCCCCCCCCCCAAGATTTACTTTTTAAAAGAAAGGGAAAAAAAAACTGACAAAAATTTTACTTATCCCTGTTTCCCACCGTGGACAGGACCTTTCAGCACCTATCCTGTAGGGGAACACAATGAATGCAGGACTACACACAGGGATGTGGATCACTATACTCCCCTATACCTAACCTAAAAACTTTCCTCACACAAATTAAAAAAAAAATCTTCAACTAAAAATTTTTTACACCCGACATGAGTCCAAGCCGTTGCTAATGTTTTGGGGGCAACAAAGTTTTATGAATGGGACAGGGCCCCGGATAAGAAGGGCCCAGCTTGTATAAAGTATCTTTCATTAAAAGCTGATACTAGATAATGTGATTTGTCTAAGTTCCAGATTCCTCATTTAAGCGGAAACACCGTTCAACATTTTCCCAAATAATCATAATGTTTTGTTGAAAAATAACATTTTCAAAAGTATATCAATCAAATTTCCATGTACATTTTTATAAGCTTAGATTAAAAAAATAGGGCTTCTCCAAAAGAAAAAAAAACTGGGGGCTTCCATAGGTGGATGTCCTGTAGTCAAGCATTGCTTAGCATACTTTAAAAATGGCTTGGGGTTATAGCGAACCCCCTACACCACAAAAAAGACTGCCCAACTATGGTTTGTTTTTCTCATAATTTTTGTACAAAAGACAAGGTTTTTTTTTGGCGTATGGGGTGCCTGTGTTCACTTGTGGGCAGTATTAATTTTTAAAAAGGTTTTAAATTTCAATGTTACTTTGTACAGCATTAGTCCCCAAAAAACAAATATACATATAGTAATGGATAATTCAAGGCAAACATCTGTTTAAAGGGGAACCCGTCACATAGGTATGCCCCCTTGCTGAGGGCAGCACAACCCGTGCAACCCCGGTTTCCCGCGCTGTGTCCCTTATTCGTAAGATGCAGATTTAGAGCATTTATCCCCAAATCTTTATTCATGAGTAGGTGTTAGCCCCGCGATCAAAGCTAGCCCCCCCCATGACAGTTATTCAATGTTCTACCTATTCAAAGTAAAGGTTTATCGGGTTTAGGGGGGGGGGCACCTCTGATTTGGGCGGGTTTGAAAAAAACGACTCTTTGAAGGACTGTTTGAATGACCTTAAAAGGGTGAAAACTGCAGATTTGAATTAAATACACGAAAACTACAGATCTTAAAATAAGGGAACAGTGCTGGAAAAAAGCAGTCTGACACTAGCTTGTTTGCCCTCAGCAAGGGGGGGCATAGTCTATGTACAGGTTCTCTTTAAATGTTTTTTATTTATTTCTAATTTTATTTCAGAAAAACAAAATGTTTTTAGAACAAAAAATTAAATAAATGTATTTTTTTTCTTATAAGAAAGACACTTAGAAAAATAAAAAATAAAAAAAAGTCTTGATAGCTTTTTGGGGCCCGATGACCCCATTTTCAACTTTACACATACTTTTAAAAATTTTTTGTCATTTAGTATGTACATATGTATACCTCTTCCAAAATAATTTATTGACTCAGGTTTGATAAAACCCTTATTCCTTGTTTGATCAACTATTTAGGGTGCTTTTACACAGAGCATTTTTGTGAGTTTTTGGATGCCTTTTTGGGTCATTTTTGTGCAGAAATTTCAGCATAAATGTTGGCCGTTTGCACAAAAAAAACCCCCTAAAAACCCATCAAAAATGTATAGAAAAACGCGCATTTTTGTTGTTTTTTGTAGTGTTTTGTGCGAAAGGCACAGCAATTAATGTTGTACATTTCGCACAAAAAAAGCCCAAAAAAGCATAAAAACGCACCAAAATGCTTTTTGTGAAAAACACCCTTAAAAATATATTTGAAACTATAATCAGTTTTTACCCCCTTGACGCAAAATGATGTACAGTAGCCCACTTTCCCTATGAAACAGGTAACGGGTGTCAATTCCATACAGGGAAATGCCTCTATTTTTGGGGTTTTTTAACTCTTTAGATGCGCGGCCTAATGAAGGCCTCTGGGGTGTCATGTTTACTATTCTTTACCCCTTTTTGGTGTAATTTAGGTTTTTTTTTAGCCCGGTTTTCCCCGGGGTTTTTAAGCCGGGAATTTCGAGCCGGGTTGCGCTCACAAATTCCGGGTTGAAAAAGGGCGGGGGGGGCGCGGCCCCCGTCCCATAGACTTTGCATTATCCACGGCGCTATTTCCCTGGATAATTGCAGGGCACTTTCTCCGCCCGGCGATTCGCCAAGCGGGGGGAGGGGAACGAAAACCCCCGTTCTCAAAAGAGAACGGTGGATTACCGTAATTACTGCGACTGATTGGGCCGTACTGCAGCGCAATCCGGGGCGCCTACGGCGCCAATCCGCGCCGAAATAAGCCATGTGAATGGCCCCTTAGGCAGTGTGAGTTAGGATGAGAATAGGTGTTTTCTTCATGGAGCATTTGTTTATTATTTGATATTAAATAAAGATTATGTTTTAGTCTATTTAGCCTATGTTCCAGATATACAGGTTATTTTGGTATACATATATTCTATTACACACTGTCATAGGACAGCCAAATTAATATATTGTCCTATACAGTATATTCATGTTCAAACGATTGTGTCCCCTAGAGGTCAAATACTCTAGCTGGGACTGCAAGGAACTGCAAGTAAAAAAAAAAGTTTGAAAAATATTACATTTAAAAAAATCTAAGTTTAAAATACCCCCTCTTGTCATTTTAAAAATTAATAATAATAATAATAATAACAATAATAATAACAACAATAATAACAATAATAAAAAGTGACATGTAATTGGTATTATCGTTGTCGTAAAAGTCTGATCTATTAAAATATAATATTATTTTTTCCATATGGTGTACAGTGTAGGAAAACAATTGCAAATATTAACATTACTGTATTTTTGGTCACTTAACATCCATAAAAAATTGAAATAAAATGTGATCAAAAAGTCACATGCATCCCAAAATCATACTAAAAAAGAATACCCTTCAGCCCAAAAAAAAACAAGGTCCATAAAAAGAAAATTGAAAGTTATTGGTCATAGAAATGGGTGCTGCAGCACAAATAAAAAAAAAAGAATTGAGTACTAAAAAAAAAAAACTATAAAAAAATTGGGTATCATCAGAATTATACAGACCTGAAAAATACAGATATAATGTAATTTATACCAAACAGTGACCTCTATAAAAAAACATAAGCCACACAAAAAATTTGCAGCTGAATTTTTTTTTATATGTTCCATCCCACAAATAATTTTGCTTTGGTTTTCTAGCACTTTGTATCATCAATAATACTATTAAAAAGTAGATCTTATCCCATAAAATATGCCTTGTAACGCCCTTTGTAGATGGAAAAAATAAAAAGTAATTGTTCTTGAAATGACGAAAAATTAAAACAAATCTGTATATTGTGCGGCATCCTTAAGGTATTACTAAATCAATATGATTTAGATTTATGCAGATATTTAAAGCAACTACTGGATCTTTACATTAAATTTTTTACACTTTTGGTGTCCTTTGCATTCTTTAAACCGCTTTAACAGCTACTTATTCAACCCTACTATAATCTGTATGTTTTACTGAAAAGCCCTAAATAATAGCATCACAACATGATGGAACACATTTATCAAGCAGCTGCGTCAAAATGCTGGCACAATTTGCACGAAAAATAATGTACATGCTTTATATTATATTTATGATGTATTTTTGACAGTTTTAAACATTTCTGCACCTTGTCCAGCAAAAGGGCAGTGGCCTTGGTAAAGGGGTATAGCATAATAAAAAGGGGATGTGGTTTATGTGCAACACTGTAGAGCAAAAATAAAAGCACAAAAATTTTTGGCAGTTAGTGGCATAAAGTAACCAACTTCAAAAAAGTGTGAAGTTAGACTAGACAGTTCAAACATGCACCAGATTTAGCAACAATATGATAAATGTGGCACATTGTAAAAATGTGACTTATATCCAAGAGTTCTTAAAGAGCTCAGTTCAGTTATTTCCTGGTAATTATAGTTTAACATCTTTTTGGGAATGTATCAATAGTATGTAAGAATACCACTCCAAAGCTATGAAGAAGTAGATGAAATTATAACAAATTTATTGAATATTAAAAGAGATGCGAAAAACATTAAAATATGCTCAAGTGGTCAATGAGGAACTGTGGATGCATCATAATTATAGTGAATCACAGTAACACGTGATACATCAGTATCATAATTTAGAATAAATTAATTAATATCAAGTGACAAAATATATATATTATATATATATATATATATATTATATAAATTTTATTATATATATTTTATATATATATAAAAATCATGATTAGGTACGTATAAAATAAAATAAGAAAAACGTGCCAAGCAAGTGCCATATGCATAAATAAGTATAACTGGTAGAGTAAGAAACATATGCCAAAGTGCATGTATAGTGCAAAAAACAATTAGAGCATGCAGTGATAATTTTACATAAATATGGCCATGTAAAATAACATTAAAGTATATATTTACACAAAAACTAAGGTTACCACTGAAAAGAGGGATGTTATGAATTGTACATATTCTAATGGTCTTTGTATCTTTTTTAGTATATCCAATAAAATTTGTTATACATTTATCTACTCCTTGCTAGTTTTGGAGGGATAATCTTTACATTTATGGTTTATTTGATATTTGTCTAGAGCTTTATTATTAATTCTGCTTTTCTGGTATATCTATTGTGGGAAAACTGTTTGAGGGCCTCATAAAGGACTATATACAGAAATATGTGGCTGAATATAATATTATAAATGATTGCCGGCATGGTTTTACTAAGGACAGATGTTGTCAGACCAACCTAATTTGTTTTTATGAAGAGCTGAGTATAAGTCTGGATAGTGGGGCCGCTGTTTTTAGACTTTGTAAAGGCATTTGACACTGTCCCTCATAAACAGCTATTGGGTAAATTGAAGGGGATTTACCATAAAGGCATTTTGTCTCCTGCTGTTCTCTCTTCAGCTTTCAGTGTCTTCAAAGGAGGCATGTATAATTTGTTTGAACTGCTTAGCATGTGGCCCAGCAAACTTGACATCACCATGCCTTTTCCCACAGTGTCCTCACTCCTGAGTCAAGTAACATAACATACAAGAGAAGCTTGAGCAGCATACAGGCAAGTAGCTAGCACTTATGCCTTTCAGTATATAGGTCCTAGGTTCAAATCCTAGGGAGACATATATGATCGGGTTTTTCACCCTTTTCTGCTGTAAAATGCGCCTAAGTGAGCAGTCTACGATGTGTAATGTGCCTAATGAATGTGTTAGGCACATTGTTCGTAAGACTCAACACTTTCTAATGCACCTAACATAAGGGCAGTTTTGGGGGCGGG
>JAODAL010086613.1:0-10194 GCA_025379985.1 Phyllomedusa bahiana | reverse complement strand
GTCACTTTCCCCCCCCGCGGCGGATTCGCCAAGCGGGGAGGACCCGGCCCGGAATCCTGTTTCTTATGAAAACCCAGTAGATTACCGTAATGCCAGGGACGGTTTGGCGCCGTACTGAAGCGCAAAGTTTTTTCCCTTTCCCCCGGAGTAGGGCGCCAATCCGTCCCCAAAAATAACCCGTTTTTGAACGGGGCCCTTGGGAAAACACACTTAGGTTATAAAACCCCACAGAAAAAAAAAATAACACACCTTTTTCCTACCCCTGTCGGTACCACGGGGCCATGCCCCTTTTAAACCTGCATCACCCAAAAATTAAAAAAATTTGCCAAAAAGGCAGTATAAATTTTGAACCATCATTTTCCCTTGAACGGGAACTTTGGACTTTAAATTTTCCGGGGGCCCTAAGCATGACCCCCAAAACCTGCATGACAAGATTCAAAAGTGGGGGAAGGAAAAAAGGGGGTTTTCTTTAACCCATTTTAGTTGAATGGGCTTTTGGACTAAAACCTGTCCTGGACCGCAGTTGACCTTTAAAACCCCTGTTGACCCCCCAAATTAAAAAAAGGCCCGGGAAAAGGGTCTTTAAAACCCCCCTTTTTTTTTGAATTTGGACTTTTCCCAAATATCTTTCTGTACGCAGAATGAAAATTAAAACCCTTGTCTGCCCCCACAGATTAAAAAGTCCGGAAATGGAGTTTTTTAAACCACCATTTTGTTTAAATGGAAAAATATACTGTCCCTGCCCTGGGTAGCGCTTCCCCCCCCCCTTTTTGGAGTGGGGGAAAAATTTTGGGGCTTCCCCTTGGGAACATTCTGGTGATTAACGCTCCTGTTCCACCGGGCCCCCTTTTTCTTGGATTCTTTTTCTTATTATATCAGTGCTGGGGGGAAATTTTGTTCTTTATTTTGTTCTCTGCCCGTGCCCCATACTCCTTTTCCCTTTCCTAAATAAACCTACATTGGCCCAAGTTTTCCGTCCCTCCCTTGTACAATCAGAAAATTTTTTTACCAGCTATTTTGTCCATGCAATTTTTTTATTTAGTTTTAATTCTAGAAAAACATTTTTAAAATAGGATGGAACCCCACCATGTCTTTGTTTCTCTTTTTTTAATTGTTTTAAAAAGGGTTGTCTAAATACAGGGTTGGTACCCTATTTTAAAAGGATCTTGAAAAAACAAGTTTTTTGCATAGGGTTGGTCCATTAACATGTCCTACCTTTCCTTTTTCTGCCCGCCCCATTACCCTTGGCCACTCTTGACAATTGGGGAAGAAAAAAAGGTTGTTGAAAAAACTTTTTTTTTTAAAATTTGGGACCGTAGTAAAGCGGGCATTTTTCAAAGCAAAAGGCCCCAAAATTAAAAGAAAGGGACCCTTGACCCCACTTTGGACAATTGTGAAGAACAAATGTTGTTAGAAAAAACTTTTTTAAAATTGGGACCTTTTGGGGTATTATTCCCTTTTCCCAAACCGGCATGCCCCAAAAAATTTAAAAAAAAATAAATTTTTCTCAGCCATTTTTAAAAAATTGTGAGGGAGAAATGCCACTTTAGAACCCACATTTCTGTTCCCAAGGGGGGAAACCATGATTATTGCGGGTATCTACGTACATGCCCCAAAAAAAATTTTAAAAAATTAACTTCAAAGCCCTTTTAAAAAATTGTGAGGGAAATGCCACTTAAAAGCCACATTTCTTTTCCCAAAAAGGACCCAAAAATTATAGCGGTATTAAAGAAACAGGGAACCTAAAACCATTGACAATGCGAAAACGTCAAAAGTTAAAGTGATTTAAATGGAATACGGTGTTGTCATGAAACCTTGCTGTCTTTTACAGTTCCTCACAGCAAAAAAAAAACAAAAATTTTAACTGTTGGGGGGAAAAGAGAATAAAAATTGCAGTAAGAAAAGATATTTTAAAAAAAAAGTTTTTAAGAGGGCCTTTTTGTTTGAAGAGGAATGTAGAAGAAACGGCAAAACTAATCGGTGACCCTCGGCAATTGGGGGCCAAAACATTTAGAGATTCCCTGGGTGATTAAATTTTATGAAAGTCAAAAAGACTCCACATTATCTGTGGGAAGCCGGAGGGTTTGTTTTGTAATTAAATCCCCCCAGCTTTGGGGGTTTGCTGAAGGTCCGCTGATTTTGCGCCTGGGGTGCTGGGCAGGGGCAACACCCCTATGGCGGTTGGGGGAGCCCTTTCGGGGCCCTTGTCCTTTTTGGATACCCCGAAAATCTTTGGGACTGGAAAAATTTTCCCAAAAAAAACGGTGTTGAGAGCAGAAGTCGTGCACCATTTTTCTTAAACCTTGGGGCTTGTGTTTTTGGATGTGTTGCACTGCATTGCCTGTGGTTTGGGGAGGTGGGAAAAAAAGATTGCCAGAGGTCAACCCCTTAGGGTTCTGCCCCCTTGCCTTGGGTGCTGCTGCCGCTCGGCTACTTGGCCCTCTACTGCTGTCACGTCGTGATGTTGTTCCATGTGACATTTGGGGGAAAAGTGAAACAAGGGCCCCAACAGATGTTCCAGTTGATTTAATCAGCAAGGGCTCCCTTTCCTCATTTTTTCTCTCTATTTTTGGGGGGTGGAAGGAAAGTGCCCCGAGTTTTGTTTTGTACCGGGGGTCCCGGAGGGTTTGGGCCCCCCGTAACTGTTGTTCATTTTTTGGCTTAATGCGAGGATTTATGTTGGAGGAAATGGAGCACCCCAAAGCATTTCATGTGAGAGAGGGACCCTTTTTTTTTCCCCAAAGCCTCGGGGGTTTCGAGGGGCATAGCAAAGGATTTTCCCCTCATTTTTCCCTCCTCGCCTTTCAAATTTCCGTGAAACCCTTTCTTTCCAAGGCAGGGACGCCCGGAAACCCGCCCGGGGTTGAATCCCTTTTCCCCCCTCTCCCCCTTTCCTCTGCTGCCCCCGGGCACAGTTTCCCAACCAGCCCTGATTTCCCTGAAAAGATCCCACCTTGAGAGCGGGATGGCACCTTGCATTGCTTTTTGGAAAATTCCCAAAAACCCAGTCCCTTTTAAGGGGAAAAAACCAATAAAAAATTTTTTGAAAAACGGCCCGGGGCCTTGTGGATTTGGGGAAAGGAAAAAAAAGGGTTTGCTTTGTCCGCTTTGGGTGCCCGTTTTCCTCCCCCTTCGGGGCGGGGACCTGTTTTTTCCCAAGAGGGCCCAAACCCGATTCGTTCCAAACCCAAAGGATTCCCCCAAACCAATTTGCTCTGCTGGACGGGGGCCCATTGCCCGCAATTGACCTTTTTGGGTTTGGCTTTTTTCAAAAACCAAGGGATGGGGGGGGCAGAGCTCTTTCACCTGCCTCCATTTCTGGTTGGCTAACCCCCCGAGGTCCGCACCGCTGCTTGTCAGGAAATGTGTCACTTCGTACTGGGGTTTTTTGGCATTGCGTGCTCCCCCAAAATTCGCTGGGAGCATGTCAACAATGAGCTTTTTGGAGGGTTTTGGAGGGCCCAAGTTTGTCGCTGAAACGCAGCCGGGCCGGGACGAAGCAGGGTCCCAAACGGCGGAAGGGGCCGAATTTAACTTCGAGCCTTCCTCAGCAGGCAGTCCAGCCCCGGGTGCTTTTTAAAAAATTTTTGGACGAAAAAGGTTAAATGACATGTGCCGGGCAAGGGATGTGCTCCACCCTTTAACCGGATCTTAAGGGCGGCCAGAGATTTCGCCCATTTTTTCGCACCCCAAACCTTTGCCGGGCACAATGGTTTTCTTGGCACCCAAGGCCCAGCGTTCTGGTCTATTGCGGAGAGCCGTCCCACAGCCCCTTTTGGCCCCTGTGTTTTGGACGGTCCCCAAAGACAGGAATTAAATTTAAAAAGGGGCCGGGGGTTTTTCTCTGGGAAAGTGATCCCAACAGGGCCCTTTGGGGGGGAAAGAACCCTGACCACCCCTGCGGTTTTAAAAGACTTTGGCGGGGGCCCCTGAGAGAAACCTTTCCCCCCCAGAGCACCCCACCCATGTTCCCCCAAGGTTGAGCTGTCACAGAGATTTAGCGGCCTTGGCCGTGTTTAACTAGTCCATGTGTGGGTGGTCAGTTTTGGGATTTTTCCCCGGCCCCACAGATGCAGAAAAAGCGTTGAAATTTTAAGCCCACTTTGGTGGCCAGGGAAACCCACGGGCCTTTTTTGGCAAAGAAAAGGGCCTGGTCGGTTTTCTTTTTTGGGGGCAGGAAAACCCGCCATAAAGTGGGGGAAACCCCCAAACGTGTCACCAGCCCCCGGAAAGGAACTTTTCCCAAGGGCCCAAAAAGCCTGGCAATGCCGACTTTCAGGCTTTTGGTTTGGGGATGGTTTGGGTTAAAGTGTTTTTTCTGCCCCCCAAACCGGAAAGGACAGAAGGCTGGTTTGGTTTAGATTTTGGCCCTGTAGGCGGGGAGGTTGTAAACTGGGGAAAAGGAAAGAAGGGGGGTTTTAGGATGGGTCCCCTGGGGGGTTGGTGGGGGGTCCCCCCGGGCGAGGGTGGAGGCTAAAGCGGAGGGGGATCCCTGTTTATGATTTGAGGGGGACATGGGTTTAGCTGAGGAACGTTGGTTTTGGGTGGCAGAGGAGGAGGAGGTGGGGGACAGAGAGGTGTGACAGTGGGGGAGGCCCAGGGGGGTTTGGGCCCTTTTTTTGGCCCAAGTTTTCCCCTCCATTTCAATTCATCCCCATTCGTTTGCTGTGATAGAAATTTTGGTGGGGGGTTAAACCCAACCTTAAAGGGTTTCTTGCCTCTTTTATGCTTTTACGGCATGGGCGGCATATGACATCGTGGGTGAATAAAAGGGCTTGGTCAAAGAACCCCAGGCTTGAGAGGTCCTGGACCTTTTTGACGGTGATAAGAAAAAAGGGCGGGGTTTGGGGTGACCGGGCTGGGGGAAATCATTTCCAAGCGGACTTCTGCAAACCGCCCCCCCCCCTTTTTGGGGGGAAACCCCCGTATGACACCTACCCCAAAATCGTTTCCTCCTCTTTTCCAGTGATAAACCCGCTCGCAAGAAAATTTTCTGCTAAAAAAGCCCCTTTTGGACCCCGCAATTTCCCGGAAATTAAATCCATCGCATCTTTCCCCTCTAAAAAAACACAGGTGATTTGGTCGTCCTGACTTCTGCATCCGGGAGTTTGCGGGCTACAAGCAAGAGGGACTGAAAAGGCTTTGGCTGACGGGCCCCGGATTTTTTTCCGGGTTGAACCGGGCCCTTCCCTTTTCCTCCTTGATGGGATCAGTAACTGGGTGTCAGAGCAGAGAAAATCTTTCCCCCCCCCCCTTTTGGGCCTTTTATCTTTTAAAATTTCCTTCTGACCCCAACCGCATTTTTTTCATCAAAAAAGGTCTTTAAAAAAATTTGGTTTTCCATAAATTGTGGGTACCGAGGTTTTAAATTTTTGGGCTGCTTCATGGGGGACCCGGGTGCTGGTTTATGCTATGATGGGCATTTGTGGCCCTGATGGGAGGAAGAGGGGGGTAAGACTGCTTTGGGTGGGAGGTTGCATTAACCACTGGGAAAGGGCAGATTTGGGAACGCTGTTCGGTTTCTGAGTTCACAGGGGCCCCGACCAGCCCATGAAGGCCTGACGGGCCTGCAACTGATGATCCGCTGGCAAAGCGTGTTTTTGCCGGGAAATGGAAGGAGCACATTCTCTCGTACCCCTTCCTCCATGTCCCACCCCCCTCTTTTCTGCTTACCAAACCCGAATTTCGCCCCTGTTCCCGAAAAATAAAAAAATTTTTAAAAGGGATGGAAAAAGTTTTGGAAATTTTTCTTATTAAAAGATGGAAAAAAACAGTATTCTCAAATCCCCCAAATCAAAAAAAAATTGCTGGATTAAAATAAAATTCAAAGGGAGATCTATCCAAAAAACCCCTTTGGGCCCGCGCCAAAATGAAAAAACAGGTATCTGAAAAGTATTCGGATAATTTAAAAATATTTTTGGGGACTATCAATTTTCTTGTGGTGACTACAAAAATTTCTTTTATTCAAATTTTAAAAATGGGAAAAAAAATCTAATTTTAACAAAGTTTGGGGGCCCCGGCCAAAGTTGGGAAAAAACAGTATCGAAATGTTTTTTTCGGATAATAAAAGGTATTTTTTAGCACCTATCAATTCACCTGTTGGGGACTACAAAAATTTCTGTATTCAAATTTAAAATGCAAAGTAGAAACAACAAAGTGGCCTTTCGCCAAAGTGAAAAAAAAACGTATCCTGAAATTTTATTTTGGATTAATTCAAGGGATTTTTTGGGACCTATCAAATTAACCCGGGGGTGACTTAAAAAAATTGTGTATTCCCAATTTTTTAACTGGCCAAAAGTAGATCATAAAAATTTGGGCCCGCGCCAAAAGTGAAAAAAAAAGTAAAATTTAAAATTTTTTCGGATAATAAAGGTTTTTTTTGGCAAAACCCCTTTCAAATTTCACCCTTTTGGTGACTATAAAATTGCTTCCCATTTCAAATTTTTAAATGGGAAACTGCCTCAATGAACCAAAAAAATGTAGTGCGCCCAAAGTCAAAAAAAAAAAACGCATCTGTTATTTTATTAAAATAATTTCCCAAAATATTTTTTGGCCCCCCTTTTTTATTCACCTGTGGGACTATTTAAAAATTTTCCCCTATTAAATTTAAGGGGCAAGCCTTTTCCTTCCCAAAGAACAAAGCTTTTTAGTGGGGCCAAAGTCAAAAAAAAAGCACCCCCCTTTTATGTATTCGTATAAAAAAAGTATTTTTGGCCCCCTTTTCAATTTTACCTGTGGTGACTATAAAATTGCTGGATTCAAAATTTTAAATGCAAGCGGGCCCCAATGAAAAAAAACTTTTTTAGTGCCAAAAAGGGCAAAAAAAGTATTTTGTTAAAGTATTGTATAATACAAAATAATTTTTGGCCCCCTTTCATTCATCTGTGTTGACTATAAAATTGCGGAATTTAAATTTAAGTGCAAAGGGGGGAATATATCAACAAAAGGGGGAATGGGGAAAATTTTTAAAATTTAACACCTATCTGAAAATGTTACTGGGTAATTTAAAAATGGAGTTTTTCCCTAACAAAAAGACCTGCAGTTTAAATGAAAAGGGTGGGTATCCCATAATTTCAGGCTGCCCAATATCAGGAAAAAATTTCAATTTGAAAAAAGTTAATAATAAAGCTATTTTCAGTGCAAAGTCTTTCACTAAGTCTTTTTGAACTTTATCCAAATATTCTTTATTTTGAGCTTGTCCGTTTTTCGTCCCCGGGGGGGCCCCCCCTTTCCCCCTCCCCCCGTGACTTTTACCGCGGGAGGGTGCTTTCCCTTTAAAAAATTTCTTTTAAAAGGGAAATAAAAAAATCTTTCCAAAACCCTTAAATTTTTTCTAAAATTTTTAAAAGATGACAGCTAATTTTTAGAGGTTTCTTGTGAAGAAATAGAAAAAATTTCGCTGAGCTGTTTGGGCACAAAACAAGGGGGGACGGTCCTTTGCTCTGAGGGCGCTGAGAGACACTGAGGGGGTGAACGGAAAAAGTGTTCTAAAGTTTAAAAAGAGGTCATGTGATTTTTCCAAACCCAAAGCAACCCCTTTCCCCATCCCAGTCATGACGTCTAAAACAAAATCTACCCCCCGTCTATTCTGTAATCTGATTTGTTGGCCGCCCAAAAAGACAGGAAGCGGGCCCAAAATGGCCCCAATTTTTAATAGATGATGCACAGATTTTTTAAACCTAAAAATTTTCGCATGGGTATTTCGGGTCAAATAAAAAAATGTGCCCGGGTTTCAAATTTGTCGGGTAATAATCGCTCAACACTACTGAGGAAGTGTGGTCTACACACGAAACGCGTATTCCAATTGCTATTTGTAATAAATCTTCAACTAAAAAGACGTTCAGCGCTGTCATTACAGGAGTTTTTTTCTGGGCAAACTGGAGAAAATCTTCACACCTTTTGGATATCTATCTATCTACTTATATGGTACCCTTCTGTTTAAGAAAGAAAACCCCACAATGGTCACTGAAATAACCTGAAACTGTCAAAAGTAATACTACATTTAAATTTACTGAAAATCAATAAATGAAAATCAGACTGTGTTTGAAATGGGGTTTAACCGCAATATAGAAAAAAATTGTAATCAGTCAGTCTGCCTATTTAAAAGATGAAAAGTAGTCTCTGTGCTGTTTGACTTCTTGGTTTGTACCACACCAAACATGGACCAAAGGAAGCTAATTAGAGAGTTGTCTCAGGAGATTAGCAAGAAAATCATAGACAAACATGGTAAAGGTAGAGGCTATAAGACCATCTCCAAACAGCTTGATGTTCCAGCTATTTCATTGACCATTGTGGATTATGCTTTCTTTAACAGAAGGGTACCAACAATTTTGTCTGTGTGTATTGTAAAACCTCACATGCCTTTGGCCGCCATCTTGACTCGGCCCGGGGGTCATTCAGCTCACAGGATCGCACCTTGGTAAGACAGTTGGCACTCTGACTCCGGTTTTTCCGTTTAAACTTGGCCTCAGCCAGCTTTATTGAGGCACAGACATTAAAGCAGGCAACAAAAACAAACAAAATAAAAACCCCGGCCGTTGGCCACTAACTACACATGTGTTTTGAGTCCCTCTCTCACATGTGAACAGGACCTAATGTCCAGTCTCACCCAAACACTTTGTCCCAGTCTCCCGCTGGGTCCCGGCTTCTTCCAAGCCTTTGGGGGGGCCAGAGCCTCTGTCTCCAGCTCCAGTGCTGCTCCAAGTTCTGGCAGCAACCACGCCCCCTGATCACCCGCAGAGACAGGCTTTTTATAGGCCTGGTAAATCCTGGAACCGAACCTGGCCTGGAAACGTGGGGACGGCCTCCCACCCAAGCTGTCACCGTCCCGGGAAAGGCAACCCATCAAAAGCCGCATAGCAGACTATAGTTACACATGGGCAGTAACCTATGGTTACTGACGCCAAATGGTTGCTTCCCCCACCGAATCCAGGATTTCGGTGGCACGTCGGCAGAGATTTTCCTGCTGTACGCCACCCAGTGGCAGAATCCTGCGACGTCTGAGGTTTGGTCGGCACATACCCCCCCCCGTTTGATAAAAGGGCCCCAGGTCTTTCTCACTATGGAAAAAACCTTTCCTCGGGGTCAAAAACACTTTACACAGTGGAAACCTCTCACACCATTTCCTGTGAATCTTCATCTGTCAGGGGGCCCACACCACATTTTCCTTGGGGACCTTTCCATAAACCCTTTTTGTCACCGACTTGTAGTCTGGGTCTAAAATACCACCATAAGAGCCAGACTTTCCCCATCACAATGACTCTGATCCTCATTTACCCAAATCCTGACTGTGATGTCAGTTACACTTACTAAGGGGACCAAACCATACTTGCCCTGTAATAAAGATGCAACCACATTCTGTATGCAAGCTTGCATTGTAAAGGTCTCCACTGACAACCTCTAGGGAAGCTCGGTCATGTATATTGCCAGGTTCTTCAAAAATGTCTGAGGACTCCTTCATCCCCACCTGCATTTCACTAGGGTTTAAACACACCTTCTCCTCTGCTGTGTCTAGCAACTCACTTAACACATCACCCCGGTGAGATACTTCCTAACATCTCCTGTACCCTTTACCCTGGAGACCTCTTAGCGTCCGGTCAGGACTATTCCCGGGGTTGGCCCACTATCAAAAGCGCCCAACCCACCAGAGGGCAACACCAGAAACCCTGTCACTGTTACGACTTCTCTATTACTTGGGTATTTGCTGCTAAACAACAAACATCTGAGAGGTGTTCACCCTCTCAGAAAGTTTACAGTGAACATGCTCAAATAACATCACAACCTTATCACTATGTCAGGTTTGCCTGCTCAGGGCCGGGCAGACAGAGCACATCTCTTAGAACGTGTTCAGACATTACTGCCGTAACATATGGAGACATTTCCTCCACATCCCCTGTAAAATCTCTCAATGGAAGAAATCTCAGTATTTCTTGCTAGTTACCTCTGGGGACTGCTGACAACTACTACACATAGGGAAAAACCCTTGCCATTTACCTAGTTTCCTCACTGGGGATTTCCTTACCATCTGAGGGGTCAAAATCACTGACCTGCCCCCTCATAGCGCCTGAGCAAACCCTCTTTTTTCTGGGTTTTGGGCTCCATTTTCCCTTCCCACGTCACTGTAGTCTGTGGACCATGCATAAAAGCTACTGGGAAAAAAGCGACACTGGAAATTTTTCCCTGGGGGATACAAGT
>JAODAL010086612.1:0-10194 GCA_025379985.1 Phyllomedusa bahiana | reverse complement strand
TGGGGGCCCCAAGAAACATCTCCACTGGTGGGGCCCAAGAAAAATCTCCACTGGTGACCCCCAAAAAATAAAATCCCCACTGGTGGGCCAAAAGAATAACTCCACTGGGGGCCCCCAAAAGAATAAATCCACGGTGGCCCCAAAAATACTCCACTTCCCCCCAAAGAATCAACTCCCTGGGGGCCCCAAGAATCATCTCCACTGGGGGCCCCCAAGAATTTATTTTCCACGGTGGCCCAAGTTCATCCCCCATGTGAGCCCAAGAATCATCTCCACTGGTGGGCCCAAGAATCATCTCCACTGGTGGGCCCCAAGAATCATCTCCATGGTGGCCCCAAGAATCTTTCTCCCCTGGTGTGCCCCAAGAATCATCTCCACTAGTGGCCCCAAGAATCAACTCCACTGGTGGGCCCAAGAATCATCTCAAATGGTGGCCCCAGGAATCATCTCCACTGGTGGGGCCCAAGAATCATCTCCACTGGTGACCCCAAGAATCATCTCCACTGGTGAGCCCAAGAATCATCTCCACTGGTGGGCCCCAAGAATCATCTCCACGGGTGGCCCCAAGAATCATCTCCACTGGTGGCCCCAAGAATCATCTCCACTGGTGGGCCCCAAGAATCATCTCCACTAGTGGCCCCAAGAATCAACTCCACTGGTGGGCCCAAGAATCATCTCTAATAGTGGCCCCAGGAATCATCTCCACTGGTGAGCCCAAGAATCATCTCCACTGGTGGGCCCCAAGAATCATCTCCACTGGTGGCCCCAAGAATCATCTCCACTGGTGGCCCCAAGAATCAGCTCCACTGGTGGCCTCAAGATATCATCCCACTGTTGGCCCCAAGAATCATCTCCACTGGTGGCCCCAAGAATCATCTCTCCTGGGTGGCCCCACGAATCAACTCCACTGGTGGCCCCAAGAATCATCTCCACTGGTGGCCCCAAGAATCATCTCCACTGGTGGCCCCAAGAATCATCTCCACTGGTGGCCCCAAGAATCATCTCCACTGGTGGCCCCAAGAATCATCTCCACTGGTAAGGCCAAATAGCAGCTGATGGGCCTGACGCACCCAAGTCGGACACTGAGCCTCGGCTGTAATAAGCAATAAGACTTGTAGCCTCTAGATGTAGAGTTACCATTCACTGACAGCAAGCAGAGACCTGGAGTACAGTGAAGCTGCAGAACTTTCCACTATATAAGTATTACATTGTATAGAGAAAGCTAGAGGATATCGGTCCTGAGGGTTGGGGGCTGCGGGTGGCTCGCCCCTCCTGTCCAGATCATGCACCCAGTGCCATCTCTGGTGTAATCTGCCCATCACTTGCTGAAACCCGAGCCGCCCTGACCCCCATCTCTGAAGGGAGCGCCCCCCTCACAGGGGTTAATAGAGCGTCCTCCCCACCCCCGCCCTCTTCTTACAATTATTGGCCCGAGGAGTGACTGCTGGAAGTGTAAGTGATGGAGTGAGGCTGCCGGCCGCCGCCGGGCCCCTCCCGCTTCACTGTTGTTTTGCTCTTTTTTTGTTGTCGAAATTCCCTCAGTTGTTTATTTAAAAAGAAGTTTATGAGCCCCGAGAAATGGAGCGACGCAGCGCAGCGACCACAATGAGCGCTCCGAGTGCAACGAGCGAGGCGACCACAATGAGCGCACCGACCGCAACGAACGCACCGACCGCAACGAGCGCAATGAGCGAGGCGACCACAACAAGCGCATGACGCAAAAGCGCCACCGACCGCAACGACGGCCAATGAGCGAGGCGACACAATGAGCGCTCCGGTGCAGCGACCCAAAACAATGGCGCTCCCCCAGTGCAAACGAGCGCAATGAGCGAGGCCGACCACCAACAAGCACACTGGGCCCCAACAAAGCGCACCGACCCGCAACAAGCGACGACCGCAACAAGCGCACTGACGCGCAACCCAGCGCAATGAGCGAGGCGACCACAACAAGCGCACTGACCGCAACAAGCACCGACCGCAACAAGCGCACTGACCGCAACAAGCGCAATGAGCGAGGCGACCACAACAAGCGCACTGACCGCAACAAGCGCACCGACCGCAACAAGCGCACCGACCGCAACGAACGCACCGACCGCAACGAGCGCACCGACCGCAACGAGCGCACAGAGCGAGGCGACCGCAACAAGCGCACTGACCGCAACGAACGCACCGACCGCAACGAGCGCACCGACCGCAACGAGCGCAATGAGCGAGGCGACCACAACAAGTGCACTGACCGCAACAAGCGCACCGACCGCAACGAACGCACTGACCGCAACGAGCACACCGCAACGAACGCACCGACCGCAACGATCGCAATGAGCGAGGCGACCACACCGACCGCAACAAGCACACCAACCGCAACGAGCGCACCAACCGCACCGAGCGCAATGAGCGAGGCGACCACAACAAGTGCACAGACCGCAACAAGCGCACAGACCGCAACGAACGCACCGACCGCAACTAGCTCACCGACCGCAACGAGCTCACCGACCGCAACTAGCACACCAACCGCAACGAGCGCACCAACCGCACCGAGCGCAATGAGCGAGGCGACCACAACAAGTGCACTGACCGCAAAAAAGCGCACCTGACCGCAAACGAACGCACCGACTGCAACGAGCGCACCCCCAACAAGCGCACTGCCGCAACGAACCCCCACCCCCCCCCAACGAGGGGCACTGACCGCAACAAGCGCACTGACCACAACAAGCACACTGACCGCAACGAACGCACCGACTGCAACGAGCGCACCGACCACAACAAGCGCACTGACCGCAACGAGCGCACCGACCGCAACAAGCGCATCGACCGCAACGAGCACAATGAGCGAGGCGACCACAACAAGTGCACTGACCGCAACAAGCGCACCGACCGCAACAAGCGCACCGACCGCAACGAGCGCACCGACCGCAACAAGCGCACCGACCGCAACAAGCGCACCGACCGCAACAAGCGCACCGACAGCAACGAGCGCAATGAGCGAGGCGACCACAACAAGCGCACTGACCGCAACGAGCGCACCGACCGCAACAAGCGCACTGACCGCAACGAACGCACCGACCGCAACGAGCGCACTGACCGCAACAAGCGCACTGACCACAACAAGCACACTGACCGCAACGAACGCACCGACCGCAACGAGCGCAATGAGCGAGGCGACCACAACAAGCGCACTGACCGCAACAAGCGCACCGACCGCAACGAGCGCAATGAGCGAGGCGACCACAACAAGCGCACTGACCGCAACAAGCGCACCGACCGCAACAAGCGCACCGACCGCAACAAGCGCACCGACCGCAACGAACGCACCGACCGCAACGAGCGCACCGACCGCAACAAGCGCACCGACCGCAACAAGCGCACCGACCGCAACGAGCGCACCGACCGCAACGAGCGCAATGAGCGAGGCGACCACAACAAGCGCACTGACCGCAACGAGCACAATGAGCGAGGCGACCACAACAAGCGCACTGACCCCAACAAGCGCACCGACCGCAACAAGCGCACCGACCGCAACTAGCGCACCGACCGCATCCCGCGCAACGAGCGAGGCGACCACAACAAGCCCACTGACCGCATAGAACGCACCGACCGCAACGAGCGCACCGTCTGCAACGAGCGCAATGAGCGAGGCGACCACAACAAGTGCACTGACCGCAACAAGCGCACTGACCGCAACGAACGCACCGACTGCAACGAGCGCACCGACCGCAACGAGCGCAATGAGCGAGGCGACCACAACAAGCGCAAATGACCGCAACAAGCGCACTTTACCCCAAACAAGCAACTGACCGCAACGAACGCACCGACCGCAGCGAGCGCTCCGAGCGCAATGAGCGAGGCGACCCCAACAAGCGCACTGACCGCAACTAGCGCACCGACCGCAACGAGCGCAATGAGCGAGGCGACCACAACAAGCGCACTGACCGCAACGAGCGCACCGACCGCAACAAGCGCACCGACCGCAACAAGCGCACCGACCGCAACGAACGCACAGACCGCAACGAACGCACTGACCGCAACGAGCGCACCGACCGCAACAAGCGCACCGACCGCAACAAGCGCACCGACCGCAATGAGCGCAATGAGCGAGGCGACCACAACTAGCGCACTGACCCCAACAAGCGCACCGACCGCAACAAGCGCACCGACCGCAACAAGCGCAATGAGCGAGGCGACCACAACAAGCGCGCTGGCCGCCACGAGCGCAATGAGCGAGGCGACCACAACAAGCGCACTGACCCCAACAAGCGCACCGACCGCAACAAGCGCACCCAACGCACCAAACGCACACACCGCAACAAGCGCAATCAGCGAGGAGACCCCTACAAGCGCACTGACCGCAACGAGCGCAAGGAGCGACGCGAACCCAACAAGAGAACTGACCGCAACAAGCGCACCGACCGCAACAAGCGCACCGACCGCAACAAGCGCACTGACCGCAACAAGCGCACCGACCGCAACGAGCGCACCGACCGCAACAAGCGCATCGACCGCAACGAGCACAATGAGCGAGGCGACCACAACAAGCGCACTGACCGCAACGAGCGCACCGACCGCAACAAGCGCACTGACCGCAATAAGCGCACTGACCGCAACAAGCACACTGCCCACAACAAGCGCACCGACCGCAACGAGCGCACCGACCGCAACAAGCGCACCGACCGCAACAAGCGCAAAGAGAGAGGCGGGCCACAACAAGCGCACCGACCGCAACGAGCGCAATGAGCGAGGCGACCACAACAAGCGCACCGACCGCAACGAGCGCACCGACCGCACCTAGCGCACTGACCGCAACGAGCGCACCGACCTCAACTAGCGCACTGACCGCAACGAGCGCACCGACCACAACAAGCGCACCGACCGCAACAAGCGCAACGACCGCAAGAAGCGCACCGACCGCAACGAGCGCACCGACCGCATCAAGCGCACTGACCGCACCCAGCGCAATGAGCGAGGCGACCACAACAAGCGCACTGACCGCAACAAGCGCACCGACCGCAACAAGCGCACCGACCGCAACAAGCGCAATGAGCGAGGCGACCACAACAAGCGCACTGACCGCAACAAGCGCACCGACCGCAACAAGCGCACCGACCGCAACGAGCACACCGACCGCAACAAGAGCACCGACCGCAACAAGTGCACTGACCGCAACAAGCGCACTGACCGCAACAAGCGCAATGAGCGAGCCGACCACAACAAGCGCACTGACCGCAACAAGCGCACCGACCGCAACGAAGGCACCGACCGCAACGAACGCACCGACCGCAACGAGCTCTATTTGCGATGCGACCTCAACAAGCGCACTGACCGCAACGAACGCACCGACCGCAACAAGCGCACCAACCGCAACAAGTGCAATGAGCGAGGCGACCACAACAAGCGCACTGACCGCAACAAGCGCAATGAGCGAGGCGACCACAACTAGCGCCCTGACGGCAACTAGCGCACTGACCGCAACGAACGCACCGACCGCAACGAACGCCCCGACCGCAACGAACGCACCGACCGCAGCGAGCGCACCGAGCGCAATGAGCGAGGCGACCACAACAAGCGCACTGACCGCAACAAGCGCACCGACCGCAACGAGCGCAATGAGCGAGACGACCACAAGCGCACTGACCGCAACGAACGCACTGACCGCAACAAACGCACTGACCGCAACAAGCGCACTGACCGCAACAAGCGCACCGACCGCAACGAGCGCACCGACCGCAACAAGCGCACTGACCGCAACAAGCGCAATGAGCGAGGCGACCACAACAAGCGCACTGACCGCAACAAGCGCACCGACCGCAACAAGCGCACTGACCGCAACAAGCGCACTGACCGCAACAAGCGCAATGAGCGAGCACCACAACAAGCGCACTGACCGCAACAAGCGCACCGACCGCAACGAGCGCACCGACCGCAATGAGCGAGGCGACCACAACAAGCGCACTGACCGCAACAAGCGCACCGACCGCAACTAGCTCACCGACCGCAACAAGCGCACTGACCGCAACAAGCGCACCGACCGCAACAAGCGCACTGACCGCAACAAGCGCAATGAGCGAGGCGACCACAACAAGCGCACTGACCGCAACAAGCGCAATGAACAGGCGACCAAACAAGGTGCACTGACCGCAACAAGCGCACTGACCGCAACAAGAGCACCGCCGCAACAAGCGCACTGACCGAAAAAGCGCAAAGACGGGGCGACCCAAAAAAGCGCATGACCCAACAACGCACTGACCCCAACAAGCGCAATGAGCGAGGCGACCACAACAAGCGCCCCTGACCGCAACAAGCGCACCGACCGCAAAAAGCGCACTGACCGCAACAAAACCAAACCACGCAACAAGCGCAATAGCGAGGCGACCCCCAACAACGCACTGACCGCAAAAAGCGCACCGACCGCAAGAGCGCACCGACCGCAATGAGCCAATGACGAGGCAACCAAACAGCGCACTGACGAAAAGCGCACCGGGCCCAACAAGCGCACTGACCTCAACAAGCGCAAAGAGCGAGGCGACCAAACAAGCGCACTGACCGCAAAAGGACTGCCGCAACGAGCGCAGACCGCAACAACGCAAAGACGAGGCGACCACAACAAGCGCACTGACCGAACAAGCGCATGAACCGAAAAAGCGCAATGAGCGAGGCGACCACAACAAGCGCACTCAGCGCAACTAGCGCACAGACCCCAACAAGCGCACTGACCGCAACAAGCGCAATGAGCGAGGCGACCACAACAAGCGCACTGACCGCAACAAGCGCACTGACCGCAACTAGCGCACTGACCGCAACAAGCGCAATGAGCGAGGCGACCTCAACAAGCGCACAGACCGCAACAAGCGCACCCAACGCAAAAGCGCATGACCCCAAAAGCCAAGAGCGAGGCGACCGCAACCAGCGCACTGACCCAACCCCGCGACCGACCGCAAAAGCGCACTGACCGCAACAAGCGCCTGACCGCAACAAGCCAATGAGCGAGGGGGACCCCAAAAAGCGCAATGACCCCCAACAAGGCACCGACCGAAAAAGCCAGACCGCAACAAGCCAATGAGCGAGGGGGGACCACAACAAGAGCATGACCCCAACAAGCGCACTGACCGCAACAAACGACCGCAGAACGAACGCATGACCGCAACGAAGCACCCACCGCAACGAGCGCAATGGCGAGGCGACCACCCAAAAAAGGCCCCTGACGCAACAAGCGCACCGACGCAACAAAGGGACTGACCGCAACAAAAAGGGAATGACCGCAACAACGCAATGAGCGAGGCGACCGAACGAGCGCAAACGACCGAACGAGCGCAATGAGCGAGAGCACAACAAGCACCCCAAAACCGAAACAAAGCCAAAAACCCCCCGACCGCAACAACGCACCGACCGAAAAAAGAGCGCAAATGACGGGGACCACAAAAAGCGCACTGCCCGGGCAAAAGCGCACCGCCCGGCAAAAAAGCACCCCCAAACCGCAAAAAGCCATGACCGCAACAGGCACCGACCGCAACAACACACCGACCGCAACAAGGAAAACCTACCGCAACAAACGCCCCCCCCACCCCCAATGAGCGGGGGACCACAACAAGCACCCCGACCGAAACAAGCACACCGACCGCAAAAAGCGCCCGGCCGCAACAAGCACACCAACCGCAACAACAACCGACCGCAAAAAGGCACCGCCCGAAAACAAGCGCCCCGCCCGAAAACAAGCGCACGACGCAACAAGCGCACCAACCGCACCGAGCAGAATGAGCACACCGAACGCAACGAGCACAGGAGCGCACCGACTTCAAAGAGCGAACCGAATGCAACGAGCACAGTGAGCGCACCGACTGCAAAGAGCGAACCGAATGCAACGAGCACAGTGAGCGCACCGACTGCAAAGAGCGAACCGAATGCAACGAGCACAGTGAGCGCACCGACTGCAAAGAGCGAACCGACCGCAACGAGCACGCCGACTGCAACAACCACGATGGGCGCACCGACCGCAACGAACACAATGAACGCACCGACTGCAACGAACACAATGAACGCACCGACCGCAACGAGCAGAATGAGCGCACCGACCGCAACGAACAGAATGAGCGCATCGACCGCAACGAGCAGAATGAGCGCACCGACCGCAACGAGCAGAAGGAGCGCACCGACCGCAACGAGCGCAAAGAGCGCAGCGACCACAACGAGCACAATGAACGCACCGACCGCAACGAGCACAATGAACGCACCGACCGCACCGAGCACAAGGAACGCACCGACCGCAACGCCCACAATGAACGCACCGACCGCAACGAGCACAAGGAACGCACCGACCGCAACGAGCACAAGGAACGCACCGACCGCACCGAGCGCAAGGAACGCACCGACCGCAACGAGCACAAGGAACGCACCGACCGTAACGAGCACAATGGTCCATTGAAAAGTTTTCAAAATCGAAAACCATCTGAAAAACCGTCCGCAAGCCCGTGCCCTGGGGACAAGGCCTTAGTGAGCTGAAGCGCCTGGATTCCCTGCTACATTCTAGCTGCACTGACGCACTGCAGCACAGTATCAGGACAGCGGGGAGGCTGCTGACATCTTTAGCTCACAGAGGCGCGTCTCAGCCGGGTACATGTGTAACAAGCAGGTTTCAGCCGTCTGGATATAGAGCAGCAAGCAGAGATCTTGAAAATGGTGACCGCTGAAAACACAGTTGGGGCAGATTTATCAAAGCAGCTGCGCCAGAATTCTGGCTCCATTTGCACCAGAAACCAGCTTCTCGCCACATTTACTATGTGTTTTAGACAGTTTCAGACGCTTCTGCGTCTCGTCTGACAAAGGGGGCGTGGTCTCATAAAAAGGGCATGGTTTCCCGGGAAAGGGGCGTGACTTCAGTGTGACTAAAAAAAAATTCGCCCAGATTTTGTCGCCGTTTCTGGTGTGAAAGTAAGACAACTTAATTGTGGTACAGAGTTAGACTAGACAGATCCTACCTGCACCAATTTATCAACACTATGATAAATGTGGCGCATTATAAAACTGTCTGGTCCAACTTTACACTGTCTAAAAGTAAGACACTATTGATAAATCTGCCCCAATGGGTGTCATTTATCCAAAGTGTCCCAGTGTGACCTGTGTTCAGCTGTGACGCTTTCCTCCTACAAGCAGGCGTGCAGCGCCTCTCCCTCCTGAGGGGCAGAGATGCTGCACTGTACCTGCCGCTGCTGGGCAGAAGAGAGAGGCGCTGAACAACGCCTTCAAGATTTATCTACAGAAGACCCCCTGATAGGGGCCGGTGACCTCTCCTGACGTGACTTTTAGTAAATCCTTGCGTTCCCCATGAAACAACTCTGGCGCCCCTTATAGCTCGGTCTTGTGCGGTTCCTCTGTTACTCCTCCTGAAAAAGTATTGCTGAATTTTTCAGATGGGTGTTACCAATTGGGTTAGGAGGATCCCTGCACAGTGTCAGCACTGATTGGACAATGTCAGACTGTGCAGACACACGCCTCCAAATGGTAACGCCCATTTGACAGAGTCAGTAACACTTTTCCTGGAGGAATAACAGAGGAACCGCACCACCCCGAGATATAAGACACGAGGCGCCAGGATTGTGATATCACAGGGACACGAGGATTTAGTACAACAGACAAGTAACCGCAACGGGGAAAGGGGGAAATGTCATAAATTGAAGAAGCAATGTCCGTCAGTCATGGACGTCCTCAGTGGGATCCCGGGTGGGGGATGAGGGCCTCACACTGTGATATTACATGGGGGGGGGCACATACACTGACGCTTGGCCACACACCCGGGCACTCCCTGATGTCACCGGATATACTCACAGATGCAATCTCGTTGGTTCTTGGCCAGCTCGAATCCGGGTCTGCAGGCGCACGCTGCGCCGCCGCGGGGGGTCTCCCTGCAGATGTGGCCGCACCCGTGCGCCTTGTTCATGCAGCTCAGGCCTTCTGAAAAACACAGACAGGGCGTCAGCAAACAAGGGATCCCCCTGCAGTCCGGCCGGACCCTACGGGACCTCACAAACCTGAGCACGATCAATCACAGGTTCATGTCTGGGATCCGGTAACGTACTTCAAGAGGTGCGAATATTAATGAGGGGGCGGAGCCTCCTGGACCCATCATTCCCATCACCGACACTGGGTGGGATTAAATGGGTGCACCCACCATGGTATATCGCTAAGAGAGTCCATCAGCCACTGCGC
>JAODAL010086611.1:0-10195 GCA_025379985.1 Phyllomedusa bahiana | reverse complement strand
TTCCCCCGTTTTTCGCTTCATTTCCCGCCCTCCGCCGGAGCATTAGACCAAATCAACCAGGTCTGCCTGTCAGCTGCCACGCTGCAATCTCCGCACTTTGCCGACTCGCGATGTAATGCCTCAAGTTTTCGAGCGCGCCGGTCCCGCCCGGAACGCCTACACCCGCCCATTGCCCCCTCTTCATGGGGGGCCAGCTGAAAGTGGAACGCTGCCCAAAACATCCATCCCGCGTCCGACGGGGGTTTGGGGCTGGCGGGCGCGGGTTTACCCAATAAACGGGCAAAAGCCCGTTCTAAAGCGCCCTTTGTTTTTCTTGTCTCTTTTTTCAAAATTTGTGATGTTTTAAACATAAACCTCATTCTGGTGCATTTTATTCCAATGCTGCTTGTATTGTTTTATGTGTAAGACTGGGTGTACAAAACACTGGTCCTAATAAATTCCCCCCAAAGCATATTAGATAATTGCAAAACATGTCATTATACAATGATAAGAGAGAGGGTACTGGGCTGCTTCAACTGGATATATACTGTATGCTCTGGTCCCCCTCTTGCACTTTCACTCAGATTTTCAGCACTAAAAAGGTGAATGTAAAGTTGAAACCAGAGGTTCACATACACTATATATAAAGACACAAATCATTAAATACCAAAAGGGGCAATGCTCCCAAAATACAAAATGAAATGAATTAAACTTTTGACTTTGCAGAAAGTAAAAACAAAGCCTTAAAATTCCCTCTCCATTATTTTGGCAAATTTGGGAAATTAAATAATTTTGGTTCCTAATTGACCTAAACGGTAAGGTTGTTCTGATTTCATACAATGTGAAAAACACATATGGCTTTTTTTTATAGTTTAGTAAATTCTGGTTTTAACTGAAAAAGGATGGGTATGCTCGATTTTTCCCAAACAGATTTTTCAAAAGAAAGTCTTTAGGAAAATTATAGTACCTTCTATTTTTATAAATCCTCTTCCAACATATAGGTTTGCCATCTGGTTTGTATTCCACCAGCCCAGCAGATATCATCTACAGACCGGTGCCGGTATTTGTTTTTTAGGCATCCCCCCGCCGGGTTTTTCAAGTTTTTTTTGCCGGGTTTTTGGTTTTTTAGACTGCCCAAAAACCGCTGAAAATTACACAATAGTGTCTATGGAAAAAACCCTCAGCCCCCACCACGGGGTTTTCCGCCCGGGGGTTTTCGCCGGGGGTCCGCAAAACATGAGAAAGGGACCATCTTCCGTCCGTTTTTTCAACAGAACTGTGCTTCTCAATGGAGGGAGGAGGCTCTTTTCCGCTACGTGAGAAAAGCCGCCCCCCCCCCCCCCCCGCGGCCGGGGAAGGGGCAAAACGGGACAAAACCGTCCGGCAAACCGGCCGGTTTTTGTCCTACCGGGGGGATGCCCCTTACTGCCTTTTTCCGCGGGTTTCAGCCCCCTCATTTTTTTAATTTATTAGGGTAAGTTCACACAGGGCCACATTTATGCAGTGGTACCTGAGCGTTGCTAGGCAAACAGCGCATACTTTTAAAACGCTAAGTGCTGGCCCCATTTACAGTGATATGTCACTTCTTTCTTCCAGCGCACAGTATGTGTCAGGGAAAATGCCAGCTCATTGAGTGCTATGATTTTACCATTATTGCGGGCCGTACTTTGGGTGTATAGCAGCGAAATTAGGCCCAAAGTACAGCCCGCAATTAAGCTGCGTGATCATAACCTAACTCACTTGAAGGTACGGCCATCTAGCCCCCAGTACAGATCAATGTAAAGCGGGCGGATGTAAACATCAGAAATTTTTCGTCTGAACGGTGTCACCCCTCCACAATACGATTGGAAGAGATAAGAAACACAGACATCATTCGAATGAACATGTAGAGTTTTTCCACCCCTCTCAAACTGGAAATTTTTTGGAACCCTCCTATTACAGATTACACACACATACATATACATACACAGTTATGTGCAAAATAATAGCAAAGTAATGTGTTTTATTACTGTTTTGGCAAAAAATTGATAGTTAGCCAAGTAATTTGGGGAGCCCAAAATAATTAAAAAATCCTGACATGCACACTGCTAATTTGGTGTAATTGACTTATTTAATGAAAGGGGTGTAAAAAAATACCGGTGGGCTTTATTTTGAGACCATTCTTTTGGAAGAAAAAATTTAATTAGGCCCTTATCTAATGAAGGAGGGAAGCCAATTTTGTACTGGTTGATTTTAGCCCATTCTCGGTGAGTACAGTGGGTTGATACAGACATTGTACAAAAGGAGAAAGAACTTTGATCAAGAACTTTTTTATTTTTCCATCTACATAACCAGTTGAGAGCTTGTTCTTGTGGGACAAGATGTACTCTTTAATGGTATCATTGACCATACAATTTAATGTGCTTGGAAACCCCAAAAAATTGTATGTGAGGAGGAATTTAAAAAAAAAAAAAGACATTTTTGATTGGGTTTTTGTTTTTATAGAGTTTACTGGTGGGTAGAAATGACATGTAATCGATAGGGTTTGTCCAGGGTTTTGCGGCGCTACAGTACGTCCCCAAAAAACGCTGCATGTTTTGGAATCACGCAGATCACCCCCCGGCCCGGGCCCCCCATTGCCCAAAAAAGTCAGCGGCACAAGCGCCACAAAAAATTCAAGTCCTTCATCCCGGGGCGTACGATACACCTATTATACCCCCGAGGAACCCCGCTAATTCAGGGGTTCTATTGAAACTATGAATACCTAATTGCGGCGCATAAAAAAACGCAATTTCGGAGAAATAGGGGGGCAATTTGCTTACAAAATAAGCCACGGGAACTTACCCCTCTCTGCAGGCTGGGGTACATTCCAGAGTACCAAATTGTGGGTTTTTTTATTATGTTTTAGTACGTTTACTTTTTTTTTTTTTTTTTAAATTTATGCTGCAACACCATCTCCTGCAGCCCTAACAATTTATTTTTTAAAATGACCCCGGAGGGGTCTTTTTTGCTGCGGAAGTGTAGTTTTTATTGTTACCACTTTTGGATACACATGACTTTTTCATGCATTGGTAATTATTTTCTTCAAAACGGTGTTCCCCCGTACAGGTTTAAAAAAAATTTATGTTAAATTTAAAAGATCAGACTTTTAGGGGAGGCGAGGGATAGAAATTTTTATGTGTCCCTTTAAATTTCATTTTTATTTGTAAAACCCAATTTTAAAAGGGGGGTGTTTTAAATTTTTGATCCTTTTTGGCCCACATGAACATGCGGTCGCTTGTCCCATATCCCAAATAAATAGACCCACTGCCACCTAAGGGGTAATCTGGTGAAAAAAAGGAAATTTATTTCTTTTTAAAAAGCATGGCTTTTAGATTTTAAAATTCCAAGGTAAACTTTCACAAAGTTCAAAATGCTCAAAAAACGAAAGGGTGTTTTTTTACAAGGAGAAACAAAATGTCAAAACAGAAGTCGACTTTTCGGATGTATCCTTTTATAAGAGACATCCAATATAAATTGGAATATATATGATATGAAAAACAGCACTTGGATATAAAAATTATATGCAAATTAAAAGCCAATAGTGGGGGGACTCCGGGGGGCAGGGCCGGGGGCAGCCGGATATAGGGCCAATTGGGGGGCGAAGAGTAAAAGGAACTTGTGTGGCGAGGAAAGGTGTAGCGCTATGCAAAAAGCTTTTGGGTAATAGACTTCATTTACCTTTCATTACATGTTTAAAACCAATCATTGTGGAGTGAAAACCCTTTTTAAATTCAACAGGAAAGCAATATCTGCAATTGTATATTTGCTATGGATTACCCATGTATTTACAGCAAAATCCACTACTTTAGAGAAACTGGCAAATTATATGCTGTGCAAAGCCATGACCCAAACCACACCCCTTTTTACCCTGACTGGTATTTTTGGGTGAGAAAAGGGGGGGGAATTCAAATTCCACGAAAAATTTTTCTGAAATACACATTTTGAAATCCAAAGCATGTCAAGGTCTATTGAAAAATTTTACTAAAATTTTCCCCCAATTAAATTGGGAATCCCGGGAAAATTCCTCACCAAAATCTGTTAAAACATTTTTAAAATGTAAATTTTTCCTTTTGAAAATTTGCTGTAAAAAATTTTTCAACAGCAAATCCCCCTGTGTGCTTCACTTTTAAAAAGGGGTTTTTTTCCCCCGCTACAAATGATTAGCATTTAACAGCAGTGCCCAGATAAGCAAAGACTTTTGGCTGAAAACAGTCCCTTTTTTGGTTTTTTTTTGGGTCGGGGAAAAAAAGGGTTTTGGGGTGACATGTCCCATTAGGGTTCCCCTTTTTTTTGGTTATTTTTTTAAAAAAAAAAACTGTTGAGGGGCCCAAAGCTCTATATAAATAACTTTTAGAACACAAAGCCCATTAAAATGCCAGGCACGCATATTGGAAAGGGCGCCTCATTTTTTGTAGCAATGTTTATGCCATGCCCCTAAATTATGAAAGTGCCTGATAGGCGCATCAATTTTGCTATGGAAAAAAGGGGGCCGTTCCTGGGGGCGGGCGAGATGGGCGATGCCCGGGGGGCCGAAGCCCGCTCACCCAAGGGGGCGCTGCCTGCCTCGCCCCCCCCCGGGGAATCGACCCGCTCCGCACGGCTGTTTTATAAAAGTCCGCAGAGCCAGCAGAAATTTCTTCAAACCCCGCCCCGAAAGTAAAATTTTTCCCAGGAACGCCCGATGGAAAATATACCAGACACCCAAAATTTTTGACAGGTTTCGTTCATTCAGGCGCACTTTTTACTGTTTAATGTGTCCCTTAAAAAATGGTGTGGCGGTGCCTCTTTTTTTACATTTTCCCCTTTATCCCTCTTAGGCATAGAAGTTTCCCTTGGTTTTTGAACCCCTCTGTCAGGGTCCCCTGCCCCTCTCTTATCTTATTGCTCTGGGTTTCCCCTTTACTAAAACCCGTCGTCCCTGGTGAGTCATCCCCCTGCAAGTCTTTTTCCCCTAGTAACAGCTTTAAAAGCTTTTCATTTTTGCAAAAAAAATACTCTTTAGAGCTCTTCAGCCTGGTGAATACACTTTATAAATCTCTTTTCTCCCCTTGTCCCAAGTAAAAAGGAATTTCCCCAGGAAAAGCAGAGCCCATGTACAATCATTTAGACTTCCCAGAAAAACCTACGGGCCCGAACTCATGGGGTGAGTCTAAATGACTGTGGGTTTTGTGAAAAAGGGCCCTGGGGAGGGAAAACCCCCGTAAAGGGTAAGGTAGATAAGGTAAAAAATAAATATTACAAAAAACCCTTTCCCGTTTTTAAATTTTGTTTGGTCGGGAGTTTAAAAAAGATTTTCTTAGAGCAACAGGGTTTCTCTGGTTTTCCGACCACCTTTTCCTTTTTAGGCTGATTTCTCCACAAGCTTCCTTTATTTAGTCACTCCCTGCAGTTCTTATCTCTAGCCCATTGGGGTTTGTTTTCCCAAAAAAAAAAAAAAAAACTTTTACCCTCTAGGCACTGTAGCCTTGTGTATTACAGTTTAAAAAAACTCCAGCGTTATATCTCGTAAAAAAGAAAAACTTGGAAAAAGCAGAGATTAAATTACGCTAAAGAACACCCCCAGGGCCCGACCCGGAAGTGTGAGTCCCGAAGCTAAGCTGTGGCTCTTTGAAAAAACCTTTGGGGAGAAACTCATTTAAAATTCAAAACCCCCCAGCATAACTGCCTTTTTTTGGAAAAAAGAGATTTTTTTAGAGCAAGTCCCAAACACAGTTTACAGCAAAGTATAGCTGTAAGACTAGTGGAGGGGAAAGGGTTTTGATTGTTGTCAGCCCCTTTCTTTAAAAGACTTTTTTCCAGCAGGCAAGGGGATTTTGATTTTCCACTGGCCCTTTTCTCCCTACATTTTTTTGGAACCCCAACTTTTTTTCCCATTTTTAAATTTTTTTATTGTGTTTTAACTGGGACTTTTAAACATTTTTCAGATTTACCAAAAATGTCCCTTTTCTCGGGATACATTGTTGATCGGGGTCGGTCTAATCTCAAAACCCCCCGGGCTATTTCTTTTCTCTGTCAGCCATGTTAGTCCCCAAAATTTTAATTTCCCAAAAGGCTAAAAGCCCGAATTTTGTGGAAAAAATTTCACTTTTAAAAGGTGCTGAGCTGAGTTCCTGGGGGTGGTGGGGTGGGTCTTTGCAAAGAAAGGCTGTGAAAGGGCTGAAGTGCTGAATTAGCTCTGCGACCCGTATCCCCAGAGGTTGACCTCCACAAGTAAAAGTTTGAGGAAAATGTGATGTTTTTACATTTTACAAATATGGAGCGTAACCATCTTTCATAATTGTGCTTTTTTTTTTATACACGTTGGTTGAAGTTCCAGGGACCCCCCTTTTCAAAAAAGGGAAAGATGTATATCTGAATCCTCCAAGTAAAATTTTAGGGGGCTTATCTTTTAGATTGTCAAAAAAAATGGCTATAACTTGAAAGCCAATTTTTTGGATTAAGGGGCAAGTTTTTCCAAGAGAAGGTTCATTTTTAACAAGCAAAAAGACAAATTGTCTGGGAAAAATTGATTGCCGCTATCAGTTTTGCAATATCTTTTGGGGTTCAAAAGTTATCAACCGAAAGTTTCCATTGGTTCGTAACGATTAGATCCGTCCCTTTTGCTCTATGTTCAGCACCAGGGAGGGAAACATTGAACACTCAAATAGTGCTGCTGCAACTTTTGTTTTTGATAATGCATTGAAAAAGGGGTTTATTCCCCATATTATGATGCAATTAATGGATATGCTGTCAATGTGGATGACCCTCCTCTGGAACAGATACCTTCTTAAGATATAAATTAGAAAACTGAAATCTTGGTTCTCATAAAGGAAACGGGTTTTTTGTCAATAACACAAAATATTTACCTTTCCCAACTGGTGCAGGACCCCCTTTAGGGGGAAACCCCTTTTTGGATTAATATTGCTAACGGACCTGACAGAGTAAAAAGGTTCAGATTTGGGAGCCCCAAAGGGAAATAGTACCAAAATATAAAAAATTTCCATTTATCTCAATAGAGTTTTTTGCGAGGACCCATAAAAACATAAATTTAGAAGGCAAATTTTTTAATTGTTTAGAGAGGCCCTAAACTGTGTTCGGGAAAAGGTCTTCAAAGTAATAGAACATATAATAAAAAGGGAAATTTTTAAAAAAAAAATCTTATGTTCCACCCTGAGAGGTAATACCTTATGGAAAAAAAGAATAGAACGGAAAAAGCCAGTTGGATCAAAAAGAAAATAAAAAAATCTTAGTGGACAGTAAATTATTTTTAGCAGCCAGGTCAGGGACAAAATGCCAAGGCAAATAGGCATGGGTGTATTAAATCCCTTAAACCACCTGGAGGGATGGGCACGTATGGGGCGATCCCCCTACACAGCGTTTTTCAGATGGGGGGTTTCCCCCCGCTCCTCTCACTTTTAAAAACCCTTAAAACCCCCGGGCAAAGATGGGCCCCCGCAGGTTTTAAATCAATGAAAAAGGTGCGCCCCGATCGCTTAACATGGGAGTTGGAACCCGTGAAACTTCCATCGCTGCAAGTTTTTTGATTGCCCCTTCTGCCCAGGCAGGAAGTGGGGAAACCGCCTCTTTGTACACCTGTATAAAAAATTGGCTTCCAAATGGTGAAGCGCCCTGGGGGGCTCAAAATTGAAGTAAAAAAAAAAAAAAAAATTTTAAAGTACAAAAAAAATTTTAAAGTTCAAATCACCCCCCCTTTTTTCCTTTTAAAAAATAAAGAAAAACATTTAAAAAAAATTACCAAATTTGGTATCGCCGCATTGAAAAAGTAGATCTATAAAAAAAATAAAAAAATTTACCTGTACGGTGAGCACCGTGAAGAAAAAAATTTCAAACAACAAAATTTTTGGTTTTTTTGGTCTTTCCGTCCCAAAAAAGGAATAAATTTTAAATTTTAAAATCAATTATTCCAAAACGGTAGAAAAAAAAGACAGTGGCCCGCAAAAGAATGCCGCCTCCATTATGGGTTAGAACAAAAAAGTTATTAGACGCACAAAATGGCGTCCAATAACGCACAAATTTAAAAAATAGAAATGTTAGGACTTTTTTTACGGTATGCATGTTTACATACATGTTTGTATTGGGGGATGCATTCACCATTAAATATAGAAAAAACACTTTTTTACCAAATTGAGCAACCCTAAAAGAAAACTCCCCCCAAACTGGCACAAGACTTTTTTTTTCCCTTTTGCCCCCTTTAAATTTTTGCGGTTTCCCCGTATATTTTCGGTACGATGAAAGCACCTTATAAAGTAATCTTGGCCCGCAAAATAAAAAACCTCATATGTCTTGTAGGGGGAAAAAAAAACGTTATGGCTTTTTTTAAGCAAGGAGGGTTCTGGGTAAAAGGGCAAAGGTGCCATGAGAAACATATTCCCCTTATACGCCCCGGTCAGACCCAAAATGGGAAAATTTTTTGTACAGCTTTGGGCAAAAAGTAAAAAGGAAAACCCCCCCCCCCCCCCCCCCCCTTGTGAACTTGAACAAATAAAGGTGGGAGAAAAGCAGGTGGATGCAAACCAGAAGATTAGAAAGATTTGGGTTATTTAGTTTAGAGAAAGAGGCTTTAGGGGAAAATAATAAATATGATAATTACAAAAAGGTCAAAAAAGAATCTCTCCGGATTTTTGTTCCCCAGTACTAGATCCCCTTTTGTCTAAAGAAAGAAAGTTTTACATAAATTTTAAAAAAGGAAATTTTTTCTGAAGAGCATGAGACTTTGGAACCTTTCCAGAGGGTTCAAAAAGGGGTTTTGGGTGTTTATATGGTGCAAAAATAACAAATTTTAGTACTAGGGTTCGGAGAAGGTTTATCCCGGAAATTTTTTCTGTTGCCCCCCCCCCCCCCCCCCTGGGTCAGGAAGGAAGTAGATGTTGCCTGAAGTCAAATTTAAGCCCAGGACCAAAGGGCAGAAAGGTTAACCACCATAGTGTCATAGATGTAGGGAGTGCAGGGAATACTTGATATGCATTTTCCTTGCATTTAACTGTATGGAATAAATGAAATGTCATTTAATTAAATTGACCACAGTGAAGCCTTTTGTGACCACCAAGATATTTATTTACCTCATGCATTTGAATCACCCATGGTATGATAACATTAGTTAAATGGAATGCATCATCAGAAAAACACATACTATTTAAATCAGGGTTTTATAATACATAAAATATACAGTGGGGAGAATAAGCATTTGATACAATGGCGATTTTGCAAGTTTTCACACCTACAAAACATGAAGAGGTCTGTAATTTTTATCAAAGGTACACTTCAACTGTGAGAAACAGAATCTGAAAAACAAGCTCTCACAGACCTGTTAGTTTTTCTTTAAGAAGCCCCCCTACTCTGCATTTATTACCTGTATTAATTGCACCTGTTTGAACTCATTACCTGTATAAAAGACAACTGTTCACACACTCAATCAATCACACTCCAACCTCTCCACCATGGCCAAAACCAAAGAGCTTTTTAAGGACACCAGGGACAAAACTGTAGACCTGCACAAGGCTGGAGTGGGCTACAGAACAATAGGCAAGCAGCTTGGTAAGAAGGTGACAACTGTTGGCACAATTATTAGAAAATGGAAGAAACACAAGATGACAGTCAATCTTCCTTGGTCTGGGGCTTCATGCAAGATCTCGCCTCATGGGGTAAGGATGATTCTAAGAAAGATCAGGAATCAGGATAGAACTACACAGGAAGATCTGGTCAATAACCTGAATAGAGCTGGGACCACTGTCTCAAAGATTACCATTAGTAACACACTACGCCGTCATGGATTAAAATCCTGAAGGGCACACAAGGTCCTCCTGCTCATGTCAGCACAAGACCAGGCCTGATTTAAGTTACCCAATGACCATCTGGATGATCCAGAGGAGGCATGGGAGGAGATAATGTGGTCAGATGAGACCAAAATAGAACTTTTTTGTATTGACTGCACTTGCTGTGTTTGGAGGAAGAAGAAGGATGACTATAACCCCGAGAACACTGTCCCAACCATAAAGCATGGGGGTGGAAGCAACATAATTTGGGGATGCTTTTTTGCAAAGGGAACAGGATGACTGCACCGTATTGAGGAGAGGAAGGATAGGACCATGTATCGTCGTGAGATTTTGGCCCAAAAACTCCTTCTCGTAAGGATTGAAGATAGGTTTGGGGGTGGGTTTGGAGGTCAATGACCCAAGTACACGCAAGGGGAAAAACT
>JAODAL010086610.1:0-10195 GCA_025379985.1 Phyllomedusa bahiana | reverse complement strand
CCCGGGGGTTATTTTGGAGCTCATAACCCTATTTTTCCCAAGAGGGAGGTCAGAGATTTACATTGCTAATTTGGTGTTGTTGTTAATAATACAGTTATGTGCAAAATAATAGCAGCCATCCATCAGTAATCTGCCACTCGCTCTGTGTTTAATTACTGATTTTGTCTGAAAACATAATACATGATCAAAAATTCCTGAGTAGGTGCAGCCGATTAATAGGCAAGCGATGAATCAAGTCATAACCAGCACGATGCTAATTTGGTGTAATGGACTCATTTAATGAAAGGGAGGGTTCAAATAAATAGCAGTGTGGACTCTAATAGGTGAGGCCGTTCATTCTGTGAAGAAACAGGGGTCAATTATGAACCTTATTTAATGGAGGGAGGCCAATGTTATATCTGCTGGTTTAGCTCATTCTCAGTTATTACAATGGGTTGTTCCATAAATTGTATCAAAAAGAAACGAGTTGATTGGAGAGGGCAAAACATATCAAGAAGTGCAGAAACTATCTGGCTGCTCAGATAAAAAGATCAGCAATGCTTTAAAATGGCAAAACCAGAAACATGTGGCGGGAAAAGAATACGACCACCTGACTAGACCATTGAACAACAAGAATGGCAATGAAGCCTCCAATGATGAACTCCAGGGAGATCAAGGAAGATCTTCAGTTATCTGTGAGTTCTACAACAATCAGAAGGCGCTGACGTGAAGCCAAGCTATTTGCTAGAAACCCTCATAAAACACAAAATACATGTCCTGAAAAGGTTAAAGATTACCAGAGAACATATTGACTGGTCTAAAGAGAAGAGGCGCAATATATGATGGACAGATGAGAGCAAGATTGTTCTTATTGGGTCTAAAGGCCACAGATAATTGGTCAGACGACCCATAGACACTGAATTCAGTCTGTTAAACATGGTGGTGCAAGCAGAATGGTTTGGGGATGTTTCTCATACTCTGGAGTTGGGCCCATTTATGGCATACCAGGCACCATGGACCAGTTTGAATATATAGAAATACCGGAAGACGTCATGTTGCCTTATACATGCCCTTGAAATGGGTGTGTCAACCGGACAATGACCCCAAACACATCCTGGTTTCATACCAACAAGATTGATGTAATAAAGTGGCCGCCTATTCCCTGAACCTCAATCCGATTGAAAACTTGTGGAGTGACATCAAAAATGCAAAACCTAAACATGCGACTTCCGGGGGCGGGGCATCCAGCATGGCCGCCTTTTACCTGAGTTCCTGAACCCAGCGGCAGAATTTGGAGGACATCCGAGCCATCCGCCCTTCCAGGGCTATCAAATTGCTCAGACGCCCTGCTGAGCTTTCGGAGCCGCTGACTTTGGGGCTCTTTTGCCGAGAAATCTCCGGGAGTCCGCGGCGGCAGAACGTGCCGCGAGAGGCCTATCAGCAGAGGCCCAGACGCCATCTTGTACCGGAGCTGACGGGCGTCTAAGCAGGATTTTAAGCACTCTGCAGCGGCGTCTGCCTGCAGAAGCACCCGCGAGCGACACCCCGACTGCCATCTTGTACCGGAGCGGACCGGCGGCCTTGTCCCCGCTTCCCACACCTAACGGCCGCAGCCAGGGAGACGACGAGAGACTGAGGCAACTACAGAGGATCCCAGGCGCTCTGTCTGCAGCTGCACCCGCGAGTGTCACCTCGGCCGCCTCACTCCCTTGCCAGGAGAGGCGAGGAGCCGCGGAGGATTGTGTGACTGGAGGGCCCGGCGGGGCTCCCGAAGGGCAGGCGGGACGCAGCCAGGAGCCGCGCGGAGTTCAAGAAGCAGGCGCTTTAACGCGGGACGGCGATCTTTCACCTGCGGGGGGCTGTGAGCTGACGCCGCTGCCCTGAGGTACCAGGCCAGGTCTGCTCCGCTCCTGTCCGGCACAGTGAGTAGCATCCCCTAAGGCAGCGGTTCTCAACCTGTTGGTCGCGACCCCGGCGACATATGTAACCCCCCCATGTCCTTTGTATAAGGTTACATCTATGTAACAGCTCTGAGTGCTACTTTTATATGTATGTGACATGCAGAGGTACCGCTCAGAGGCGTCACACATATGTAACCCCCCATGTCCCCTGTATAAGGTTACATCTATGTAACGGCTCTGAGTGGTACCTTTATATGTATGTGACATGTAGAGGTACCGCTCAGAGGCGATCACACATATAAAACCCCCCCCCCCAATGTCCCCTGTATAAGGTTACATCTATGTAACGGCTCTGAGCGGTACCTTTATATGTATGTGACATGTAGAGGTACCGCTCAGAGGCGTCACATATATATAACCCCCCCATGTCCCCTGTATAAGGTTACATCTATGTAACGGCTCTTAGTGGTACCTTTATATGTATGTGACATGTAGAGGTACCGCTCAGAGGCGTCACACATATGTAACCCCCATGTCCTGAATTAAGGTTTAACATCATATGTACGGCTCTGCAAGCGGATACCTTTATATGTTTTGGCTGTGAGGTCCGCTCAGGGCTACACAAAAATCCCCCCCCATGTCCCCGTATAAGGTTAATCTAGAACGGCTCAAGTGGTATTTTATTGTATGTCAGTAGGGTACGCTCAGGGCGCCCAAAATATGAAACCCCTAGTCGCAATTTTTCAGTTTTTGGAAGAGCCATCAAAATTTTTTGGTTTGGGGACCGCAAAAGAACGTATTGGCGGGCGGGGTCACGGCATTAGAAAGGTTGAGAACCACTGCCCTAAGGGGACATATCGTCCCGTCAGCGAGACCCCGGACTTTGCGGCTGTAGCCCTTTTGACCACGAGGGCGCAGGAGAGGCAGTGACATTGGGACTTAATTGGGCCCCCCCTGCTTACCAATCACCTCCTTGGGGGCGCTGACAGCTGTGACCTTGCCTGCCTATATTTATATAAGTGATTCGCAACAGTTCTACTGGCTGTGACTCAGGGGGTTAATGGGTGCCCGACTGCAGCATCACTCCTTCAGCGGTGCCCACCCCCTGCTGTGTATGCAGCACTGACAGTCCCAGACGTTTCTCTGGCCCACACAGGGTCCTCTCAGCGAGTACGGTATTCCACCCGTTTTTGTTGCACAGTGCATCCCCAGACCCTGCTCATTTTTATTATTTGGACTGTACTGGACACTGCTGAGGGGTGCTTGCTGAGGGCTGGACGCTCCCTCCCCCTTCACCAACACCTTGAGCACTTAAAGCATCCACTCCCACTGCTGCTGTGGACTCTGTGGCTCTACCATCAGTCAGTCAGCCTCTACTGCCACCTTCTGCCCGTGAGTGACTTGTGCACAGACATTCCTATTTCACAAATAACTGGAAGTTTGTTGCCATCTACTGACTCTGCATACTGCCGCACTCCCTTTAGTCCCTTGCCTATGGCTCTCCTGCTGCTAATGATCCAGCTTATTGGGCCGTACCATCTTATTTGCTGAGTGCGGTTGTTTATTCTCACTACGTTTTGTGTTTGTAACTGTTTGATACCTTACTTTAGTGTAACTAATCTCGTAATATGATGCAAATTGTAAGGGTTGGGTAGTGGATCCGCCGGACCACCGCAAGCGATGGTAGTTAAGCCACGCCAGGGAACGGAATCAAAAGTAGCCCCGGTTTTCACCTGAGCCCGCCGCAAAGCGGGATGGACTTGCTGCGGCTTGAGGCTACCAGGTGTCCCCCTGACGTGACTTGCTTGCGGTGGCAGCCGAGGTGCAGCGTGGTTCAGAATCGTTGTCAGAGAATCGTAGTCGTGGGCAGGCAGCAGGTCAGGACAGGCGGCAAAGGTTCGTGGTCGTGGACAGGCAGGGAAGGTCGGGGCAGGCGGCAGAGGTTCGGAGTAAAGAAAGTAGCAAGAGGTCGGGTTTACAGGGAAAAGGCAGAATACACTTGGGAACGCTTTAGCTAAGGCACGAGGCAACATAGATCCAGCAAGGAGTGTTAGTGGGACGTACCTTAAGTAGGAGAAGCGCCAGGCAATTAGCCAATTAACGGGGCGCTGGCCCTTTAAATCCACGAGAACGAGCGCGCGCGCGCCCCGGCCGGCAGAGGACGCGGACGGCACTGGGGGCGGGTTAGGTGAGTCCCGGCAGTTGCAGCCCCCGGCTCTTTCCCGCGGCCAGCGGCGGCACCCGACCCCGGTGGACACCCGGACAGGGGGTCACGGGTGCGCCCGCGGCCCGCGGGCCGGGGAGCAGGAGGGGCCGTGACACAAATGTTTGCTCTTATGTGGGTTAAGTGAATCTATGCTTGGCCTCCCGTGCAGCCCAGTGGCCGATTTCTGATGCTCTCGTTCTTCTGGCTGGCCTTGTGACCTGCATCCTCATTCCTCCAGAATAGCTTAAGGGGACTCCACCCTTTGATATAGTACGCTCTCTCCCCTCAAATCCCTGGGGAAGGACCTTCTCTTGTCCCCCAACGGCAGCCATCGGGCCTGGCTGCTTGTTGTTCTTTGTGTCAGGGAGAGCATGGGCAAATTCGTAAACAGGCTCTCACCGCATAGGACAACCCGCTCCTCCGCCTCAGCCTCCAGACGGGGATTCCAGCCGCCTGCCACTCCACAACAGGCAAAGAACAGATCGACACTCAAATCTACCTCTCGGGCACCTGTTCCCACCATGGCCAATAATCCGCCACCATCGAAAAACCGAGAACCAGTGGGGTCTCCTGCACCGTCCTCACCCTCCCTCGTCGATAGTCCAGACGCTTCGCCATCCTCTGCGCTGGCATTGGCACAGGAGGTCTCCAAGTTGCTGCTACCAGCCCTGGATCGCCGTATGGACCTTATGCAATCATCCATGGACCGCCGCATAGACCTTATACAGTCATCTATCAACGCAGCGCTTTCACAAATAACGAATGCACAAAAAATCGAAGACCTAGAGTCTCGTTCAGCATCCATCGAGACGGCGGTGTCGAGCCTAGAGGAAGCTTCTTCGTCGGCCCAGGAGACCATCAATACGCTGCGGGAAAAATTGGACGACCTCGAGAACCGCGAAAGACGGAATAACTTGAGGTTCATCGGTATCCCGGAGTTGGTGCCCCCAGAATCCTTAGCGACGTATTTGGTGGTGGAGCCCTGACCTTGGATCTTCCAAATGACCCCCTACAGGTGGAAAGAGTGCACAGGGCTGGGGTCGCAGGGATGGGGAGGCCCGTCCCAGGCCGGTGATAGCTCGCTTCCACAACTGGTCTGTCAAGGAACAATTTCTGCGGGCGTACAAGCGATGCCGAGAATTAAAGGTGGCCGGGGAGAGGATTCTTATTTTCCAGGACTTCTCCAACAGGGAGTCCCTGAAAAGAAAAGCTTACCATCCGGTCTGTAGCTACCTGAATGAACATAACATCAGATTCCAGCTGCTCTTCCCGGCAAAGCTTAAGGTCCTGGATAATGGCAGAATGATAACCTTTGACTCCCCAGAAGAGGCGTCCAGGCGGTTTTTACAGCAGGATGGAGATTAGCTTGTGGAGTCCTTCTCGGCCCTCGGGCAGGCCAGCCACACAACTTAATTTTGGCCCGGAGCGCTGTAGTATACCACATGTGGAGATCTTGTTAATGTCTTTTGTGCTCCCCCGGGCTTTGGGCTGCACGGGTTGCCGCCTACTGCGGTACCCCGGTTCATGTTATTATTACTGTTACAGAATTTTGTGATGTTTATACTCCTTTGTTGGGTTCCGCCACCCTCTAGATTTTATGTCGTCCTGGTCTGCTCCACAGAGATGACATATAGCCACCTCTCTCCCCCTTACCTGGATGGGGAAAGCGCTCGCTGGGACGCTTGGAACCATCCCTGCTCACAGGTGTTCTCTTGCCGGCTTCCCTTGTTTAGGGATGCGGGATGAGTGGAGATGCCTCTTCATTTTTGGGCTGCCCCCCCAGCTCCGCGAATAAATGTCCTCTCCTGGAACGTCGCTGGCCTTAATATTCCAGAAAAAACGCAGACGCGTCCTGCTTCACCTCAAGAGACTGAAGGCAGACATTATATGTCTGCAAGAGACACATTGGAGGACTAACAATTTCGTGCCCCTCCGAGCCCGATGGTTGGATCCACCGGTGTTGGCCAACTATTGTAAGAAGTCCCGTGGCATTGTAATATACTTTCGAGCTGGCCTAGTATAGCTTATGTTGATCAGTATATTGATGAGGCAGGCAGATTTATATATTTGAGAGTGATGATTGCCAACCGGCTGTACACCTTGGTCAACCTCTATGCTCCGAATGCGCCAAATGACTCCTTTTTTACAGACCTCACTAATTTTCTATTACAGCGGGAGCATGACAATTTAATTTTAGTGGGGGATTTTAATGTGGCGCCTGACCCCACTTTGGATAGATCTGGCACAGGTCGAGCTGCGGCACCTGTCAGTTTCTCGATTGTGTATCTTATGGACCACCTGGATGTCTATGACCCCTGGCGGCTCCTGAACCCCACTGACCGATCCTTCACTTTTTACTCAGCTGTTCATGAGACGTTCTCGAGGATTGACATGGTCCTGCTGTCTACGACTCTCCACTCGATGGTGATGCAAGCGGATCTTCACCCTATTACTATCTCAGACCATGGTCCTGTCCAGTTAGTCTTCGCCAGTCCGGGCGGCCCTGCAACGGGCAGGTCATGGAGATTTCCTACACATCTGTATGAATCAGATGACTTTGGAGCCTTTTTAAAAGCACAATGGTCTCAGTTTCTGTCAGTCAATAAAGAACATGCGGGGGGACGTACCCCTTCTTCGGCTTACTGCAAAGGCGGTTTTGCGGGGCCTAATAATAAGCTACATGAGTATGAGCCGCAGGGACTTGAATGATAAGTTTAGAAGGTTACATGAGGAATTGCACTGCCCAGCAGGCATGCACTTTCCTCAGCGGGCATGCGCACTGGCAAGTCAGGGCCACCCAGAATAGCTATTATAGGTGGGGGAATAGGCAGGGGAAGTTGCTGGCTAGCATGACTGCCCAATGGAAGCCGAGGCCGGCAATAGTGGCAGTTAAGTGCCCCAAAACAGGTACCATCTTGAAAGACGCGGCAGACATAGAGGCTGCCTTCGTGGCTTATTTCGAGTCCCTATATAGCGCCACCCCTTTTGACGTGGATCGGGTTTTGGAATTCTTGGATTCGGTGTGTATTCCAGGCCTCACCGAAGGCCAGCGCCTACAGTTGGAATCTGCTATCACCATGGAGGAGGTCTCGGCAGTAATCACTTCATTAGCCAATGGTAAATCGCCAGGGCCCGACGGCTACTCAGCGGAATTTTACAAAATCCTATAACCTGATATTGTTCCTTATCTAACCCAACTATTCAATGACATTTACATCCGTTCTGTCCCGATAGACTCCTTTTTTGACTCTAAAACAGTGCTGCTGCTGAAGGTCGGGAAGGATCCTACATCTTTAAAGTCATACCGGTCCATATCCCTGCTGAACCAGGATTATAAACTCCTGGCCAAAATTATTGCAAACCGGCTTCAGAAATTCTTGCCTTTTATTTCACATCCCTGCCAGTCGGGTTTTATCTCTAATCGACACTCGACCAGGAATGTAAGGCTGGCTGTGGCGGCAGCTACGGCGGCGCAAGACCTTGGCAACCCGGTGTCCATGCTGTTAAGCTTGGATGCGGAAAAGGCTTTTGACAAGGTCTCATGGCCTTTTCTGGCAGCCACAGTGGGGCGGCGGGGATTTGGGCCTGTGTTTACCTCCTTCCTGTCCCTCATGCAGCAAAATGCGACTACGGCTCTTCTCCTGAACGGACGGACATCCCCACTTATCGATCTATTTCGTTGGGCGAAGCAGGGATGCCCCCTTTCTCCCATTTTATTCAACCTCTCCATTGACCCTCTTTTGTATCACATCACCCAATCTCAAACATTTCCGGGGATCAAGTTAAGTGACTGCGAAATAAAGCTGGCAGCCTATGCGGACGACTTGTTACTGATGGTCTCCAATCCCAAGACCACCTTGGCGACAGTGCTGCGGGATATTAAAGTGAAGGGGGACCTCTCGGGGTACAACATAAACATTGATAAGAGCGAAGGCCTTCTACTCAGGGGACCCTCACGCCCATTATGGACCTCCTCCCATCATCTCCGCTGGTGCGCTTCTAGCATATAATATTTAGGTATCCTCATACCCAGACACCCTGACAAAATATATGCGGAGAACATCTGCAGATATGTGACTGCGCTGCAGCACACTCTCATGAGATGGGCAACCATCCCGCTATCCTTTATGGGACGGGCCAACTTGCTTAAAATGGTGGAGGTCCCATGCCTCCTGTACCTATTTAATATGCTACCAATATATCTTAAACCCAAGGAGGAAAAGCTCATTAATGCCCTTTTTCGGAATTTTATTTGGAAGGGCAAACGGGCGCGTATTCCTCTTCACATTCTTCATCAGCCCAAGCTTCTTGGCGGTCTCGGCTTCCCCAACATCAAATATTATAATCTAGCGGCCTTGGGACGATATCTTGCGGACTGGTGTCCGGACTGGGTGGATGGTCTGTTCATGCTGGAGTCCTCTCTTGTTAATTTCTTGCGCGTATCCTATGTGGAGCTTACAAATGATGTCAGGATTAATGTCCTTCTCAAGCCGGTTTGGAGGGCATGGAAAAAGATCAGACTGCTAAAGAGCCTGTCACCAGACCAATCGCTTTATCAGTCCTTAATAAGAAATCCCCGCTTCCAGGATGGGTCCTCACACGGTTCGTTCCGGCGGCTGCATGATATGGGTTTGTCTTGCCTCACGCAATGGGTGGACCCGACTGCTAGACGGACTTATTCGCTTCAGGAACTCCAGTTACAGTTTCCTGACCTCTCAATCCCTTTCTTTACTTATCTTCAGGCTAACAGCTTCCTTAAATCCGTCCTCCCGCACATTGCGGAGGCAGAATGGAGCTCAGCTTTCTACAAGATCGTGATGAGACCGCCGACGATGCGCTCTCACCTCTCGGTACTCTACAGATATCTGCTAGGGCACATTGACTATGCACAAACCTCCCTGCAACTTTCGCGGTGGGAACAGGCTGACCCAACCCTGACCCCTGATACTATATTGCGGGCACTTGCAGATTCCAATAAATTTCTTCCTGCGTCTCGATACATTGAGATGCCTCTTAAGGTGGCTCACAACGTCTATCTGACGCCTCTTAGAGGACATAGAATGGGGTTGTACACCTCGAGTAAATGCTTCAAGTGTGACACGATGGAAGCTGACCTCTATCATTGCCTTTGGCATTGCTCTAGAATTCAACAGTTCTGGGCAGATGTGGCATCTCAGGTGCAGAGATACCTCGGGCGTGCATTCATCCCCACAATGGGCCCTCTTTGGGTTTGTACATACTGAGACCGGGTCGCACACTAGAAAGGAGAGGAGGCTTCTGCATGTCTTATCAGCAGCGGCATGAACGGCAATTTTGCAGGTGTGGAGCCAGCCGGCGAGCCCTAACAGACAACTTTCCCTTGAAAAGACCATTTTCTTGTTGAAAATGGATTGGATAGAGGCCTCGCAGCGAAAGGAACAAAAAGTTAAACAGTTTTTTGCCTTATGGCAGGCGGTGATAGATACGTTGCTGGCCCCAATTCGGGATAAGATACGATCCTGCTTTGGAATGACAGGTTGGTACCTGGCTCAACAACTAGGGGGCGCTGATCCAATTAACCTTCAGGACTTGGGTTCTTGCCGGATAGAGTCAGATATGGAATCCCTACTTTTATTCTAGCATTTGTTTTCCAATAAAGATATCTGCTTAACGTCCAATGTGGGATGGAGCCGGGGGTAGGTGGCCCTCTCTGAATTAACCGCAAAAGAGGGGGGGTGTTGGCGAGGTTTTTGGAGGATAGTGGCGGACGGAGGGGATGTATTGGAGCAGGGTTGTTTGTTTGCTTGACTTGATTGTTCAACCATTTGGTTAATTAGGTCTCTTTCCTAATTTGCCTCTGCGAGTTTCTGCCCGCGATTCTTGAACCAGTGCCATGAGTACTATGGTTAGTGACTTTTCAGTTATTATTATTGGGCAGTTCAATCTTCTGTTTATTTCTTGCTGATAAAAAAAATATGAAAACTGAAGTCTTCCCAACCAATTGTCTGCCTGCGTGCAGAGTTGATAATTACAATTTGATATTATTGTATTAATTTTTCATGTTTTATTCTATTTGGAGACTCGTAATAAAAACAAGTTATAAAAAAAAAAACTAAAAAGAATGAACTGT
>JAODAL010086609.1:0-10195 GCA_025379985.1 Phyllomedusa bahiana | reverse complement strand
AGATGGGGGACTAGATTTTACTAGGGGGCAGTTTTCTATTTTTATAACATGGGGCAGTATCTTTGTATCACTTCACTACTGGGGCAGTATCTATGTATCACTTCACTTGGGGAGTTTTTAATGTATCCTTAACTATGGGGCAGTTTAAGTTTCCCCTATCACTTGGGGCAGCTACTTTTTTCACTATCACTATGGGGAGCATCTATGTATCCTCCCCTTTTTTTTTGGGGGCGCATGATTTCATACGGGGGGCAGAATCTATGTATCATTATCTGGGGCAGTATTATGTATTATCACTACGGGGCAGCTATCTTGTACCCTACCCACACGGGGCAGTTCTATGTATACTATGTCACGATACTGTGGATAAGCGGAACCCAATGGTTGGATGGCTTGGGCACAGCGAAGCCAAAATGTAGGGAAAAGGGAGGCAGCAGAGAGTAGAGGACAGGGCGGGGTAGGAGAAGCACAGTTGAGGTAGTAGGTATCAAGTTTTGCAGGGTAAACCGCAAAGGTGAGGAACTAAAACAAGGGGAAAGAAAGTTCAGGCTAGAGGATCCCAAAAGAGCGTTAAACACAACCCCCAGATGGAGATGGGTTTTGAGGGTTTTTATATGCTGGAAAAAGGAAACAGGAAAAAAAGATGGCACCAGCTGGGGACACATCCCTCTTGACTGAGGGCAAACTTAAGGGCAAACACAGTAAAAAATTCCAAAGGTAGGGCCCGGATTTTCCTACATTATCCCCCCTTTAACAGGGGCCCTCGGGGCGATACCTGATTTGGTTTTTCCGGAGTCTTTGATGAAATTGTCTTATCAGTCGAGGAGTTTGGGGTTTTCTCCTGGTTTCCCATGAATTCCTTGGGCCCCCATACCTTGCCATTAATGAGGTATGTAGTGGTTTTAAAATTTCGGTCCAGGATTTGCCCAACAAACTGTTCTTGCCCATCAATTTTTCCCTGCATAGGGGAGGAGGAAACAGCCCGGGGGAAAGGGGTTTTGGGCTGGAGGTTTTTGAAAGAGACACAAAAAAACGGGGGTTTTCATAGATGGTGGGAGTTTGCCCCGAACAGACGGACTGTTTTTTGATGATTTTATTGGCCGAAAACTTCGTCCCGTTTTGGTAAAGGGATTAAGTTTCAAATTTTGGTGGAAAGCCATACCTTATCTCCCACTTTAAAATTGGTGCTGGCCCTACGATGTTTATCGCCTTTCTTGTATTTTTTTGGGCCCCTTTGGGTTTTTCCTTTGTAGCGTAAAATTTTGCTGTAAAGCGGACCCCTTTCCGAGCAGGGGAATATGTGGAACAGGGGGGAAATTTGGGAAAAATTTTTTGGTGGTCCCCCAAATTTGCAAAGAAAAGGGTTGTTTGGTGGAAGCTTTTTTGGGGAATTTATTGTACGAAAATTGGGCCCACAGGGCAGATCAACCAGTCTCTTGAAAAGGGGCAAATATAACATCGCAGGTACTGTTCCAGGGTTGATTCGTACGTTCAGTCTGTCCATTGATTGGGGGTGGGGGGCGGTTGAAGATTAATATCAATGTTAAGGCTGAACAAAAACTCCCCCAAAAAATTTGGTGTAAATGCACCCCCGACCCCGTGATAACTTTCACCCGGACCCCATGAAGACGAAACACATTTTGAATATAGGGTCGGGGTTTCCTTGGGCAGAGGGTAGACCGGTACATGGTATGAAATTGCACCCTTTGGTGAGTCGGTCAACTACCCGGGAATGGTTTTCTTCCCCTGAGGGGTAGGTAGATCTCGTAAAGCCCATGGATATAGAACCCAGGGGGAAGGGGGACGGAAAGGGGTGTAACAAAACGTTGGTGAAAAACGGGGAAAAGTTTTGCATCTCGCCAGATGTCCCCTGATGTACTTCTTCTTTAATCCTGTAAGAATTGGGCCCCCCAAAAGAATCGGGATAAAAATTCCTGGTCTTCTGAACCCCTTTGTGACCAGAAATCTTCGAATCAGGGGCTAGCCTCAGATTCTTCGTTTTAGGTTTGGGTATGTATAGCTGCTGCCCGTGGTCCACATCTTGTTTTTTAAGCACCAACTTACCCTGGTGGTGGGATAGTAAAGTGTCATGTCGGGCCCTCTCTTTCTTTTTTAAAGAAGTTTTATTAGGTTACCCCCACCATTAGACCGGGAAACGTTTTCTTGGCGGAAATTGGAGTGGAACTTTGGGGGAACATTCTTGATAGAGCTTCCGCCTTGCCTTAGGGGACCGGGCCTGTAAGAGATTCAAAGTAAAGTTAAAAAAAATTTACCCAGCGAGCTTGGCGAGGAGATGAACTTGGCGATCTAAAAATTCCAGTTTTTTTCGGTGATCGTGGTACAATTTTTTGCTGTGAGGTTCCTGAAGTGATGTTCCTTCTTTAAAAAGGAAACGTAGCTAATGTTCTTTATTCCCCACATCTAATTTCTCAGCGGGGATAAACGTCGGGAGAAAAATGCACAAGGATTAATAAACTCTTGTCTCCCGTTCTTTGAGAAGAATAGCCCCTACAGCCAGTCTGGAATTACTTCCACAATAAAGGCGAGTTCGGGGGTCAGGTGAACTAACACCGGGGCTGTAGTGACTTGGTTTTAGGAAGGGAAAAGGTTTTTGTGTTTGAGGAGCCCAAAAAAAAAGCATTTCTTTCTTAGTCAACTGTGTGATTGGAGAGATTATTTCTGAGAAATTCCCGATGAAGCGTTATAGAGTTTGGGGGAAAACTATGAAAACGTTGGACATCCCTTTTGTTTTCGGGGGTAGGCCAGTCTATTATTGCTTTTAAAAATTTTCTAGAGTCCTTTTTTGACCATGGGTGAAATTTGTAACCAGGGGGGTTTTTGGTCTGGTTTTGAAATTCACCTTTTCAAACTGAGTAAAGTTGGTTCTTCCTTGCCTCCCAGAAAAAGTTCACTGTTCTGGGGTTTCCTTTTGGTTTGGGAAAAAACAGGTTCACTAGATAAATGATATGAATTGATCCCGGGGTCTCGAAGATGTCATTTAGGAATGGAAAAGTGGGGAGGGATAAAAAGGCCAAAAAAGGGATCACGCAATTTTCAAAGTGTCCATAACGTGACCTAAAGGCGTTTTCCATTATCTCCAGATCGATTCGAACCAAGTTATAGGCGGGGAGATTAATTTGGAAAAGTTTCGCATGTTGCACTTCTCCGTACTCAGGGTCAGGGTAGGGATAAGGTTTTTGATGGGAAATTTTTTTTAGTTCTCTTAGTCAAGCAAAGGGTTTAAAAGGAACCATCCTTCTTTTAACAAAGAATATGGGACCCCCGCCCGGGGAGGGGGATGGGCGGATGAACCCCTTGGCCAGATTTTTCTTCTAGTGTCCCTTGAGGGCTTTTAATTTTTAGGACCTGCCAAGGGGTGTTGTTTCCAAAAAAGGGATGGTGCACTGGAAACAAGTTTGGGGGAATCTATGGGTCGGTTGGGGGGAGCTTGTCTGCTTTTTGTTTGCTGCGACGTCCGCAAATTCCCCGTATTCCCGGGGGAGCTCTACTATTTTTTTCTTTTGGCTGGGTCTTCGGGGTTTGTTCAAAAAAAGAGTGAGGGAAGGGGTCCCCCCGCTGGGAAAATTATCTCCCCGGTTTCCAGTTTATAGTGGGTTTTGTGTTGTAGCCCGGGGAGGCCTAGGATGACGGGAAATTGGGGAAGAGTTTATAGGAAAGACAGGACTTCACGTGATGGGATGTCATAATGATCCAAATGGTTCTGTTTTGGTCCACTTGGGGCCCTGGTTCAGTGGGGATCCTCTAAGTTTCCCTTTCAGGGTGGGTCTTTTCTGAAAATTTAACCCGTGTTCTGAGCAAAAGACAGGTCCATAAAATTGCCCCTTGCCCCCGAGTTAAACCCTAGCTGAGGTAGATACCCATTTAGAGTTAACCCGGGTTGTGGGAAAAAAGAATGAGGTCTTTGTTTTCTTTCTTAATATTGAGGTGCCACCCATGAGATGGAAAAGGTAATTTTTTTTTTGGAAAATCTGTTTCTGAACAATTGTTTCTTTTGAGCTTCGTGGTCCTAATGGGGCCACCAGTCTCCGTGGACGGTAGGGCAGTTTAAGGGAATGGTCAGACTTTCCCCAATTGAAACAAAGGGGCTTTCCCGGGCCCCGGGGTCCCCCTTCTTTTGGCTCTCAAGTTTTACTATGGAATCCACTTGCATGGGGTCAAATTCCCGGGTCTCTGGGATTTCCCTTGGGGTTCCTTAGGAAGTGGAGGGACTGCAGGGACTGCTTGTATCAAAATTTAGAGCAGCCCCCCTCTCCCGTCGTCGTTCAGGGCAGTGGGTTCGTTCGGATGCAGTGATTAATGAAGGATCCAAACCCGAAGGGGCCTCTGCAGGGCAAGTTATTCTTTTACGTCTGCGTAGTTCCCTTTCCGAAAAAAAGAATTTTGTGCATCATTCCCGTTGGTGTCGATGCCCCCCTCTTGAACTATGGGATACTCGCAAAGGGGGGTTTGCCCTGGCGCAAGGATAGATTGCAGCTTCAGAGTAGCACGCGATTGGGGGTGTAAAACACTGACTCATGGGTCGATGAACTCCCCCAGTGATTCAGCCGGGGTCTTGAGTCTCAATTTTAAAAATTAGCCCAGGGGAATGGGTTTGGTGTCAGCAGCATAATAATCACAGGACTTCGATCTGTCTGTTGGAAATTGCGCAGGGTTTGCGTCGAAGTATAGCCAATTGATTGAGGGAAAACCCCCCGGGAAATTTGTCCGATCTCCGCCGAAAATTTAAGGGGGCAATTTCGGGCTCATGACAGGCACCGAAGTGGGGTTTTTGGCCGAGGCTTGATCTCAGGGGCCATCCGGTGGATAAAGCGTGCACCCTTTGGTAGTTCCCGGATCCCCTTGTCCTTTTCATTGGATTTATGACCAGTCGGCCTTCGTAAGCATCACATTTAGTTTTCAATGTTGCACTCGGTGCGCAAAGTTAATGCGTTTGAAAGGTTTTTTGGACGAGCTTTCCGGACTACCAGGCCCCCGCGGGTCCATCTTTTAGGGTTTAGTTTCCGTACGATACTAGTGGATTACAGTGGTCCAAAAGGGTTGGACTGGCTTTGGGCACGCGAGACAGGTAGACTGAAAACAGGAGGAGCAGAGTGAGACGGATCCAGGCAAGGTCAGGAGAAGCCCAGTTGAGGATAGTAGGTACAGAGTTTGCAGGGGTTTTAAAAAACCGCAAGGTGAGGAACTAAACAAGGAAAGCAAGTTCCAGGTAGAGGTGACGCAGGAGCTTAACACAATACCCAAGGAGGAGTTCAGGCTTTGAGGGTTTTATTGTGGCAACAGGAAACAGGAAACAAGATGGCACCCGCTGAGACCGTAAAAACCATCTTGACTGAGGGCAAACTTAAGGGCAAACACAGTAAACAAGTTCCAAGGTATGGCAGGAGATTCCTGACACACTATCACTACTGGGGGCAGCTATCTATGTATATATATCACTACTGGGGCAGCTATGTATCACTATCACTACTGGGGCAGCTATGTATGTATCTCTATCACTACTGGGGCAGCTATCTATGTATCACTATCACTACTGAAGCAGCTATCTATGTATCACTATCACTACTGGGGCAGCTATCTATGTATCACTATCACTACTGGGGCAGCTATGTATTATCACTACTGGGGCAGCTATGTATCACTATCACTACTGGGGCAGCTATCTATGTATCACTATCACTACTGAAGCAGCTATCTATGTATCACTATCACTACTGAAGCAGCTATCTATGTATCACTATCACTACTGGGGCAGCTATCTATGTATCACTATCACTACTGGGGCAGCTATCTATGTATTATCACTACTGCCCACCTACACCTCCGCCCACCTACACCTCCTCCCCCATCCAACTTTCAGCAGATGACGTTGCCATTCACTTCCTCCAGAAGATCAACAGAGAAAGCTTCAGCCCGCAGTCCCCACCACCCTCCCCTACCCTTGCAACCTGCTCTTCTGCCTTAACTTGCTTCGCCACAGTCACTCATGACAAGCTCTCCTCTCTACTATCCAAATCCAACCTCACTACCTGTAGTCTTGATCCACTGCCATCCCACCTCATCCCAGACCTCAGTGCTTCTATCATCCCAGCCCTCACCCATCTCTTCAACCTATCGATAACCTCTGGCATCTTCCCTTCCGCCTTTATACACGCTACTATCACTCCAATCTTAAAAAAAAACAACCTTGACCCTCTTCTCTGTCCAAATATCGCCCCATCTCACTCCTCCCTTTTGCTTCCAAACTCCTTGAACGGCACGTCTATCTTCAGCTGTCCTCCTACCTCTCCACAAACTCTCTTCTTGACCCGCTACAATCTGGTTTTCGACCCCACCACTCTACGAAACGCCCTAACCAAAGTCACTAATGACCTGGGAACTGCTAAAGCCTCATGCCACTACTCTGTGCTCCTCCTCTTAGAACTGTCCTCTGCCTTTGACACTGTCGACCATTCCCTCCTGCTACAAATCCTCTCCTCCCTCGGCATCACGGATTGGCCCTTTCCTGGAATCTCCTCATACCTCACTGATCGGACTTTCAGCGTCTCTCATTCTCGCTCCACCTCCTCCACCCGGCCTCTCTCTGTTGCTGTCCACAAGGGTCAGTCCTGGGCCCACTACTCTCTTCTCTATTTACACTCTCGGCCTGGGTCAGCTCATAGCCTCACATTGCTTTCATTACCACCTATATGCAGACGACACCCAACTCTACATCTCCGGCCCAGATGTCACTTCTCTACTCTCCCGGATCCCTGACTGTCTGTCCTCCATTTCCTCCTTCTTCTCATCACGTTCCTAAAACTAAACGTGGAGAAAACAGAACTCATCATTTTCCACCGTCCAACTCTACCCCGCCCCTGATCTCTCTATTACAGTCAATGGCTCTACACTTTCACCGGTCCCACAAGTCCGCTGTCTTGGGGTAATCCTAGACTCCGCTCTATCTTTCAAACCGCACATCCAAACCCTCGCCTCTCCCCCTGCCGCCTCCACCTGAAAAACATTTTCTCGCATCCGCTCATTCCTCAACTATGACCCCAACAAAAAATTTTGCTGGTCCATGCCCTTGTCATCTCCCGCCTAGACTACTGCAACATCCTTCTCTGTGGCCTCACCAGCTAGCACCCTCGCTCCCCTCCAATCCACCCTTAACTCTGCTGCCCGTCTTACCCACCTCTTTTCCTCGTACTCCTCTGCCTCCCCCCTTTGCCAATCCCTTCCTGGCTTCCCATTGCCCGGGCAAAATTCATTTCAAGCTACTAACCTTTGACATACAAGGCTCTCCATGACCTCCTCTCCTCCATACATCTCTGCCCAAATTTCCAGGTATCTCCCCTCACGCAATCTCCGCTCCTCACAGGACCTTTCCCCTCTGCTCCCCCCTTATCAGCTCCCTCACAAAACCCGTCTCCAAGACTTCTCTCGTGCTTCCCCAAAACTCTGGAACTCACTCCCCCAAACACATCAGACTCTCCCCCACTCTCACCAACTTCAAAAGTAACCTGAAAACCCAATTTCTTCAGGCTTGCCTACAACCTTCACTAAACTTGTCACAACTTCCCCTCATACATGTCTGCCCCCCACCTCCTGTCCCCTTTCCCCCTCCTTGTAGATTGTAAGCCCTCGGGGTAGGTCCTCTCTCTCTCTGTCGTGCCAATTGTCATTGTTCATTTATCTTTGTACTCGTTTGACTTATGTATTGTATGTAACCCCTCGATTGTACAGCGCCCTGGAATCAATGGCGCTTTAAAAATAAATAATAATAATAATAATAATAATAATACTGGGGCAGCTATGTATGTATCACTATCACTACTGGGGCAGCTATGTATTATCACTACTGGGGCAGCTATGTATGTATCACTATCACTACTGTGGCAGCTATGTATCACTATCACTACTGGGGCAGCTATCTATGTATCACTATCACTACTGGGGCAGCTATGTATTAGCACTACTGGGACAGCTATGTATTTTCACTACTGGGGCAGCTATCAATGTATTATCACTTCTGGGGCAGCTATCTATGTATCACTATCACTACTGGGGCAGCTATCTGTATCACTACTGGGGCAGCTATGTATCACTATCACTACTGGGGCAGCTATCTGTATCACTACTGGGGCAGCTATGTATCACTATCACTACTGGGGCAGCTAGCTATGTATCACTATCACTACTGGGGCAGCTATCTATGTATCATTACTACTGGGGCAGCTATCTATGTATTATCACTACTGGGGCAGCTATCTATGTATTATCACTACTGGGGCAGCTATCTATGTATCACTATCACTACTGGGGCAGCTATCTATCATTACTACTGGGGCAGCTATGTATCACTATCACTACTGGGGCAGCTATCTGTATACCTACTGGGGCAGCTATGTATCACTATCACTACTGGGGCAGCTAGCTATGTATCACTATCACTACTGGGGCAGCTATCTATGTATCACTATCACTACTGGGGCAGCTATCTATGTATCACTATCACTACTGGGGCAGCTATGTATTATCACTACTGGGGCAGCTATCTATGTATCACTATCACTACTGGGGCAGCTATCTATGTATCATTACTACTGGGGCAGCTAGCTATGTATCACTATCATTACTGGGGCAGCTAGCTATGTATCACTATCACTACTGGAGCAGATATGTATCACTATCACTACTGGGGCAGCTTCTATGTATAACTATCACTACTGGGGCAGCTATCTATGTATTATCACCACTGGGGCAGCGATGTATTATTATCACTTTCAGGGGGGTTTATTTATTTATTATTACAGGGGGCCCTTTTATCTCTATAATGACAGAGCTTATTACATATGTATATTATATACATGTATAATGCTGACCCACAGAGCTGACAATCAGTCTCCAGTTATAAAATACTGGTTACCCCATACGATATCCCTAAATGACACAGTATACACTTTTGGGGGGTTGTTTTTGTGTGTGATTCTAAACATCCAACCTCCTCCTTAACTCTGCCCCTAATAACCCCACCCCATTATAACCCCGCCCACCACTGAGCCGTGGAAAAATTGTCATGCATCACACCGGTCCCTGGTGGAAAAAAGGTTGGGGACCGCTGCTGTACTGGACTAATTCCTCCCTGTCTGCTGCTTCATCCACTGTACCATGCTGCTCAAAATCCCCCCTCATGATCTGTTGGCTGCTGTATTTACTGTACTGTGCTGCACTAAATCCCCGTCAGCAGTACAGTAGGTATAAGGGCAGGTAGATGCTTAGGGGGGTTTAGTGTAGCACTGCATGGCCGAGGCAATGGGTAATCGAGACTAGGCGACTGGCTACAGTGCCATTTGCTCCCCGGCAGGAGTGGGCAGAATTTTCCATGGGGGGATGCTAAATGTCTTATTTGCCTGAGACCCCAGTATACCTTGTCTCAGTCCTGCAGCACAGTATGTAATCTATTACACTGTGCTGCACTAAATCCCCCTCATGATCTGCCTGCTGCTGATCAGAACGGTTTAGTACAGTATAATAAGTATAGTAGCAGGTAGTTATTCCATGGAGATTTAGTGCAGCACAGTACAGTTAGTATAGTATCACACCTACTGTGCTTCACTAAGCAACCCACATCATGTGGCTGCTACTATACTTTGCTGTACTAAATCCCCCTCATGATCTGCCTGCTGATCTGCTTACTATACTGTGCCGCTGATGAGGGGGTGGTTTTGTGCAGCACAGTATGGTAAGTATAGTCGCATATCTACTGTGCTTCGCTAAGATCCCCACATCCTGTGCCTGCAACTATACTTTGCTGCACTAAATCACCCTTATCATCTGCCTGCTAGTAGCAGATTATGAGGGGTGTTTAGTGCAGCAAAGTAAAGCTACACTCTTAAGCACGGGTTTTAGGTTAGTTTTGTTGTTGCTTATTTTCTTATGTGAGTCGAATGAGCCGCTCTCCTTAGTTCTTGCCTGCCCCACTCCACTGCCGGCAAGTGGGTAGGTGGTCCCTTATGCTGGGATTACACAAAAACTGAACTGACATCACACTAACTCAGAACTGAACTGCCAGCACATGAATGAACAGGGCTGCAACAGTTTTCTTGTGTGCTTTGAGCCAAAAAACCTGTCGTAACCCCATTCGCTAGATGTATGAATATTCGTACCAAATTGCGCATTTTGCACAAAAAACGTC
>JAODAL010086608.1:0-10195 GCA_025379985.1 Phyllomedusa bahiana | reverse complement strand
AAAAAAAACAAAAAGCCACTTCCCCGGCTGGGGCTCCTGCTCCCGGCCCGCTCCGGGGCCCCCGGGGCTCCTACTGGGGCCTGCATGGCGGCGCGGTGATGTGACGTCACCGCGCCGCCTACGTCAGCAGTAGGGGCCGGCGCCCGGCAGGCTGAAGGCCTAGCGTCTTCAGCCTGCCGGGAGATTAGCGGAGCGCAGCGCTAGTGGCGCTGCGCTCCGATGACACCGCGCAGCCCCGGGAGTCGGGGACAATAGTCCCCAGCTACTGGGCAGGTCTCTGGGCGCTCGGGACACAGGTCCCGGGCGCTCAGGGACCAGATGCGCGGACGGGCCCCGGGGAGCGACGGCACTGCCTCCGGGGCCCACAGCGGCTCGGGGGGGCCCACCGGGGGATTCACCGGTCCCCTGGCGGCCCAGTCCGAGCCTGAATAGGACTGCAATTTTTTGGGCCATATTTACAGCTCAATGGCTGGACTAGACTGAACCCAGTAGCTGGCAGCTCTGGCCTATATGCTACCTGGGAAAAATTAACAGGTGCAGCTAATTGCTGAGCAGCAGCTCACACACCCCACCACTAGGGGAACAATGAGATGATAAAAAACTGCACATTAATTTAATACCTGTTCACACCAGCATGCAGAAAAGCCACAGTATAATGCACAAATGCAAAATACCAATAAAACAACCACTCCCATACCGTCAATGCATGAGGAGGGTAGTTGCTGTCACTACAATTGCAAATTCTGTAAATTATTAGTGTAGGGACTCGCAAGACATGAGGACCATTGATGCCGGTTGCGAGATAGAGTATTGGGGCCCCTACAGACCTCATATTTAACATTTTCCAGTATGTCATATTTTTTATCTGCCCAACAGTGCTGGGGAGCGGAGGGTGTCTGTGTTGTGTGTTGTACACCCAGTAAGTGCTGGGCAGCCCGCCCACTCTAATAGAAGGGGCGTCCGTAATAGGTTGTCAGCCAGCATGGGGCCCCACACGTATCTGTATTAATGGCACCCTTCTGTATTGCCTTATCTATATGCAATTGTAGTACTAGCAACCACCGCCCTCATGCATGGAGGGCGTGTGAGTGGTTGTATTATTGGTATTTTTGCATTTGTGCAATCTCCCCATGTATTATACTGTGGCTTTTCTGCATACTAGTGTGAACAGGTATCAAGTTACTGTACAGTTTTTTATCATCTAATTGTTCCCCTAGTGATGGGGTGTGTGAGCTGCTACTCAGCAATTAACTGCACCTGTTAATTTTTCCCAGGTATCATATAGGCCAGAGATGTCAGCTACTGGGTTCAGTCTAGTCCAGCCATTGAGCTTTGAATATGGCCCAAAATATTGCAGTGTTTTTTGAGTAAGTAATGTCCCATTTTTTGTATGTGTTTTTTTTGGCATATGAATAGGATAAGACCGGAGCGCTTCCCACCTGTAGTAACCACACCTGTATTCAAAGCGCCCAAAGCTCCCCATTCACAATAAAGGAGTGGTCGCACTTGTGTGGTTACTTCCCATTCACTCTAATGAGTGTTCTGAGTAAAGCCTCATATAATCAACGGCCCTTCTCCATTCTGAGCCAGCACAATCGGGGGTTCATTTTGAAGACAGGTGTGAGTCCCTGAGGTGTGACTTGCACCTACCCTATCAATAAACCATTAAAGGGGTTGTCTCGCTACAATGATTGGGTTTTAATTAAAAGATCTTTAAAAAAAAAAAGCAGCTTTGCAATATATGTTCATTACAAATGTCCTACTGATTTTGAATTAGCCCTGTTAGTAGTAGTACATCAGCTTCTAAAATCTCTATAGCAGCTGACCTGTTGAACTTTATCTCACTGGCTGTCAGGTCTGTATGACTCATCAGCCTCTGAATACAGGTCTGAGCAGAGAGCCCCTCCCACACAGAATGCTTCTGTAGTCCAGGGAGGGGGAGGGCTCTGGCTTCTGTGTCTGTGTTGCCTGGATTAACCCTGTGTGTGCCTGCTTCCTCCTGCTCTCTACACAGATTGAGAAGAGCAGAGATGAGGCTGATCAATAGATGTGACAGCAGTGACCCTGTGTGTTACTATAATCATGATGTGTCTGTGGAGCTGTGACTATACTAATACTATACAGATCAGGAGGGCATGTGAACGCTTCATGCTCTGCTGTACTAGTGACACATCGTGATTATAGTAACACTTTCCAGCTGCCCTGTGTCTTTTCTGATAGGGTTTGTTGTTGCTGGAGATGTGGAGATATGTATGCTACAGCAGGGGGTATAGGAACACTTGCATCCCCCCTGCTCTGCTATTAGCATACACAGCTTCACAGACCTCTGGCTCCACACTCGTAGATCAGGCAGGCACACACAGGGTTAACTCTGGCAGCAAACCCCCTCGCCCTCCCCCTGCTGTATAGAAGTTAAGAGGAGAGCTGTCTGTGTGCTGAGGGGAGGGGGGAAGAGGGAGGAGAAGAGGCAGACAAGAAGCACGCCCCTGAATTCAACTGCCAGGCACACTGAGGTAGGCTGAATGCTTGTAATGAGACAACTCCTTTAATGTCTATGATGGCAAACCCCCTTTAACCCATTAACGTCCACCCATTGTCTTTTGACGGCGGGCGTTGCAGGTCGTTAATCTGCAGCGACGTCTTTTGGCGTCTCTGCAAAATAGGGGTTTTGTGGCTCCTGGCGCCGCAGCCACACTAGGAGCAAAACCATACTTAAAGAGAACCTGTCACATAGTTTTTGCCCCCCCCTTGCTGAGGGCAGCACAAGCTAGTGACAGACCTGCTGTTTCCAGTGCTGTGCCCCTTATTCTGTAAGATGCTGGAGTTTTCGTGTATTTAATGCTCAAATCTGCAGTTTTCAGCCAGAAGAGTCATTCGAAGAGTCCTTCAAAGAGTCAGTTTTTTCAAACCCCGCCCACCTGAGGCTAGCTCCGCCCACCTCAACTGACAAACCTATTACATTGAATAGGTAGAAACGTTAATAGCTGTCAGTGGGCGGGGCTAGCCTTTGGTGGGCGGGGCTAACACTCATGAATAAGATTTGAGGGGTAAATACTCTAAAGCTACAGCATCTTACAGAATAAGGGACACAGCGCTGGAAACAGCAGGTCTGACACTAGCTTGTGCTGCCCTCAGCCGGAGGGGCATAACCTATGTGACAGGTTTCCTTTAACAGCTCTGTTCCTAGAGCAGTCTCTGCAAGCGCCGGGGAGCAGAGGTTTCCTCTGCTCCCCGGCGCTTGACCCTTTGATTGCTGTGGTCAGTGACCGCGGTATATTTAAAGGACTTTCCCCTTCTCTGTCAGGTTATCGGGACTCCCAATGACCCAGTGGAGCAGGGGAACGTCTGCACAGTAAGCCCTGAGAACCTAGAGTAGCCCCATGGCTGTCTGTATAACAAGCCTGCAGTTAGGGCAGATTGTGTGCTGTCCTGACTGCTGCCTGTGTCAAACTAACACAGATTATAATGTATTAGCAAATATGAATATGCTAATACATTACTAAGTGTAAAAAAAGAAAGTAAAATGGAATTATAAAAAAGTAAAAAAAAATAAAGTGTAGGTATAATAAAATAAAAAGAAATATTTAATAAAAAATGATTGTGCCCACATTACACAAAAAACCTACACATATTAGGTATCCACATGAGCGAAATAACATGTAGAATTAATCTAACAAGTTATTTATTGTGAAATGTGAATGGTATAAAAAATATTTTAAAAAACCCCAAAAAAAATGGAAAAAGAAATTAGAGAAAAATTCTGCAATAATTTATATGTGAACACAAACTATGTCTCCAAAAAGTACAACTTCTCCTGCATAAAACAAGGCCTTATGCAACTGAGTCATTGAAAAAAAAGAAAAAAAAGTTACGACTGTTGAAACGTAAGAAGGCAAAAAGTAAAAATATGCCGGTCATTAAATACTTTTCAGGCTTGGGGCTTAAAGGGGTTGTCTCACTACAAGAATTGCTGCTTTTTATGTTAAAGATCTTGCAAAAACAAGTCACTTTGCAATATGTGTCCATTAACAGTGTCCTACCTATTCCTAGATATTCCCTCTTGTATGGGCTGCATCAGCTCCTCAGGTCACTACAGCTACAGACCTGTTCTGTCTCTCCTGAGAGGCTGCCAGCAGTGGTTACTTTAGCTACAGACCTGTTCGATCTCTCCTGGTAGGCTGCCAGCACTGGTCACTATAGCGTACAGACCTGTTTGATCTCTCCTGATAGGCTGCCAGCACTGGTTGCTATAGCGACAGACCTTTTCGATCTCTATCCTGAATAGGCTGCCAGCAGTGGTTACTTTAGCTACAGACCTGTTCGATCATCTCTCCTGTAGGCTGCCAGCACTGGTCACTATAGCTACAGACCTGTTTGATCTCTCCTGATAGGCTGCCAGCACTGGTTGCTATAGCTACAGACCTGTTCGATCTCTCCTGATAGGCTGCCAGCAGTGGTTACTTTAGCTACAGACCTGTTCGATCTCTCCTGATAGGCTGCCAGCACTGGTCACTATAGCTTACAGACCTGTCTGATCTCTCCTGCTAGGCTGCCAGCACTGGTTGCTATAGCTAAAGACCAGTGCAATCTCTCGTGATAGGCTGTCAGCGCTGGTCGCTATAGCTACAGACCTGTTACATCTTTCCTTATAGGCTGCCAGCACTGGTTGCTATAGCTTCAAACCTGTTTGATCTCTCCTGATAGGCTGCCAGCTCTGGTTGCTATAGCTACAGACCTGGCTTCTACTGCAGCCTAGTGGAAGCCAGTAAACACGCCCCTGAATTCAAAGTGAAACCAAGAAAACAGGACTGAGGTCAGATGAATCGATGTAGTGAGACAACCCCTTTAAGGGGTTAGGTAAAAGTGGCGAACTGTCTAATGTATCTGCTCATCATTACTTTAGTTCTTGCTGTGAGAGGGGGGAGAGAGCTGCTTTATCCACAGTCTGGACACAGAGTGGCCACTGCAATCAGCGCAAGTGGATGATTTTTGCACAGGGTTTGGAGCACTTCCCATACACCTTAATTTTGGAAAGTTTTCCTGAACCATTCACACATAACAGCAGAATGTAGGTTATGGGTCTGGGGCAGGAAGTGATAGAACAGCAGACATGGCAGCGATGGATGCCCTCACAAGGCTTCCAGCCGCCATAGGAATGTATCGGCGTCCCGTGATCTCACTGCGGGGGTGCGGATCGCAGTGGGAAATTGAGCGCGGCACTGTTCCTCATTGATGTAGATGATGCGGCCTGCTCTGTTCCCTGCTGTTACCGGAGGGTGTCAGCTGCAATTAACATCAGGGTATAGTCACCCGGCGTTTTTTGAAGAATAAATTTACGCATCAAAATCAGCCTCCAAATTTGTTTCAAAAAACGTCTGATTTGAAGCGTATTTTAAAAAAAAAAAAATCCCATCAACGTTGTTTCCTATGGGAATTCTCCGAGCGAAAGACGCCTCAAGAATTTACGTCTCTTATTTTTACGGCCGTAATTGCTTCCACAAAGCGGCTCGCAACTACACTTTGTGTGAACGACAAGGCATGTTTTATATTGTAGTCAATGAAGGAAGCTGAATTAGGTTTGCCTTCCAGCGCGTGAAACGCACTAAAATACTGCCCAAAGAACGCCGTGTGAATATACCCTTACTGAGTAATCCTGCTACATAGAACCTTACCGGGACATTAAGGGTGTGTTCACACGGCATAATTGTGGCGCGCATTTCGCCGTGTATTTGAACTTTATACACAGCGAAATGAGCGCCGCAATTACTGTGATCCATAGCTTTCATAGAAAACTATGAATTACGCGTTGTCTCCCGGCGCGTACAAGATGATCGTATCGTATGCCCGGGGAGAGAAGTGGCGTGTCAATTACTCGCGGCGACTATTTGCCGCTGACAATGCATGTCAGTGGGGCCGCCCTCTCCCCCCCGAGTCTCACTACGACAGCCGCGGACCTTCCTTCTAAAGCCGCAAAAAAAAAAACGACTGCGGGCATTAGCAATAAGAATATGGATAAAAAAGTGGGGGCCCCCAGCACTCGTTTGCAATAGAACCTCAGAGAGGCGAAGATATAGGGCGACATGTATGAAAGGGGCTGCGCCACATACCTGGCGTCTTTACTGCCCGATATCAGGCGCAGCCCCATTCATACATTTTTAAATCTCCTGCACGCCCCCCCCCCCCCTCCGCTCCGAGATGGGGCATTTTCGGGAATTTTCATGTCACTTCTCTGTAATGGCGTGTGGGAGATTTAACCCCGTCCTGACGGACGGTCATAATCATATGGCTCTAAATTTTTTTTCCTCCTCGCCATAACTTTGTTATTTTTCCACCTACATAGACCCATGAGGGCTTTTATTTTGCGGGACAAGATTGACTTTCTAATGGTGTTATTTATATTACTATAGAACATACTGGGAAACCGCAAAAATATTCTAAGTGGGGCAAAATGTGAAAAAAAAAAAAAGTACTTGCGCCATGTCTGCGGGAGTTTTTTTTATAAAATGGAGTTTATTCTTCGGTAAAAGTGATGTGTTCTCTGTATTCTACAGGTTGTTACGCATCCATCAATACCAAACATGTACGGTTTCCGTTATGTTTTGGTGGCGTAAAAAAAGTTCCAAACATTTTCTATTTTTGAAATTTGTGCCGCGGCGCCAATTTGTACGACCAATAACTTTTTTGTACTAAAACCTACAGACGTCAGTGATGGGCATCTTTTTGCGGGCTGAAGTGCACTTTTTATTGCTACCAGTTTGGAATGGATGTAACTTTTTTGATCACTTTTATTCCAATTTTTATGCGACGTAAAATGACCAAAAAACGCATTTTTTGCCGTTTGGAATTTTTTTTTCTTCTACGGTGTTCAGTGTATGGGATAAATGATGTTATATTTTTATAGATCGGACTTTTTCGGACGCGGCGACACCAAATATGTGTCACTTTTTTATTATTTTGTTTTATTTGTAAAATGGGGGTGATTTGAACTTTTAATACTTTTTTTTTTGTACTTTAAAACTGTATTTCTTTTTTTCTTTACTTTAAAATTGAGTCCCCTTAGGGCGCTTCACCACATAGACAATGCATTAGACTGTACCAAGATGGCGGTTTCCCCACTTCCTGTCTATGGCCGGAAGTGGGGCAAACGAGAACATGGCAGCGATCGGAGCCTTCAAGGGCTCCCCGCTGCCATGTTAGCCCGTCGGGACTCGGCGATCTTATCGCTGATGTCCCGATCGGGCTGAAGAATGATGCGCGGCACCGTTTTTAATTCATGTAAAACGCCGCGGCCATCTCTGCCGCGGCATCTAAGGGGTTAAACAGCGCAGGCCGGCGACGCCCCCCCCCCCCCCCACCCCCGCACTGAAACTGCCGGGTGTTAGCTGCAATTAGCCGCGCTGCGATCCCGCTTCAAAGCCGCTTACCGGCGCTATGACGTACTCATACGTCATAGGTCGGTAAGGGGTTAAAAATGTGGTGCACTAGATCCGTAGCGAAGCTACATATTTATAGCTTCGCTACGACATTTCTAGATGCATTACAGCTGGAACAGGTAGAGCACTTTCAGAGTGGTTTACCTGAGCCCGAACTGTCGCCCGAGCGCTAGAATGCGCCTGATTTATGATCCGCTGTAGAGGGGGTTCATAAATCAGACGCATGCTTTGCCACTAATTTGCGCATGAAATTTGGCCAAATTTCATCCATGTCGCCCATGGTGCTTAAAAAGTAGCACCATATCTTCGCCTCTGAGGTACTATTGTAAACGAGCACTGTGGCCCCAACTTTTTTATCTATATTCTTATCACTAGTGCAGAAAAGGGGCCAAACAGTCACAAGTTGACAATGTTTAGTCGGTTTTAGCCTAAGCCTATATGGCAACTATACCAGTTTATACATTGGAGTGCTTTTTTTTACTGGCTGTGGGTGGCTCTGTATATAGTGCTGGTGCCAGGGTAAAGCATCATGAGACGCTGCCCTGACATCACTTGGTGCAGAGGGACCACATTGTAGCTTATAGAGCTATCAAACAATACATGGAAACCTCTAAAGAAGCATTTATGCTATATACAATACATGAAAAAGACTTTGAGATTCTTAGTTCACATGTTTTGATCAAAAAATGTTTAAGCCACCCCCGGATTACAACGGGATCTCAAGGCGGGTGGTCCTACGCTATCTTTACCTCTCAATAGAGCCAAATCCAGGCCTCTCATTGGTCAACGCCCCCCATAATCCAGAGAGAAAAATAAAAAAAAAAAACCAACCTTGCAAGCTGCACTCATATAACAGCCTGTGGAGGTGGGCGGGGTGCAAGAAACCAAAATGGAGGCATCCCTTCCTCCCTATATAGATTAAAAGCAATATATGCCAAATACAACCTATAGTTCTGCACAAAAAACATTTCTGAAAAACAGAAAACCGGATGGAAGAATGTGCAGGTAAAATTTTTTGCGGGCGGCCTGCGGGCGAAAAACCGCCGGGCGGAAAACCCATGCAGTGGGGACATGGCCTTACCCAGCTTGGATACTGGTTAGGAGATCCAACGTCCAGTAAAGATGAATGACACCACATCCCTTATCAGCTTTCCTCCAAAGCTGTTACACAGATGTGACAAGAGGGTGTAACTTTGTACAAAAGAGGGCGTGTCATGGAAAAAGGGGGTGTGGCCCACTCAAACCATCAAGGCGACAATCTGCAATTTAAAATCTCCCTGAAGGCCACGTCCAAAAGTTGGCAAGTATGCTTTAGATAAGAGTATTCATCTTACCATTCCCCCGTCCTCCCAGCACACTTATGTGTAAGAAAACCTATAGAGCCTTCTGGATCATGAATAGAACTCTAGAGATGCAGTAAAGACTGACACACACAGACAAGTTCATTGGGGCGAGAAGGAATCCTAGTATAGTGTACACAGTCAGGGGGACAGCTGCTGGTCGCAGTCATGGTTTATACGTCCTACGCATCCTCCAGCCTATTAAGACATATTGGACTGCTGCTGCCAAGTCGGAGGCGAGTTTGGTGCACACTCCCCAATCTGGCAGCATTTCAGGTATTTGCTCTCGCTCCTTCTTCTCTGACAATCACTTGATTTGCAAGTAATGGTTCAGTTTCGAATGTATTGACACCCCGTCCTAGCAAATAATGGGGCACAGGGGTTTCCATTACTTGGGGGCAGAGGTAGTGGTTGCTACCAGACCCTAAAACCTGAGGGGGGCTCAGAAACTCTTCTATGACACCAGTATTTGTACATGATATCTGGTAGCTGGGGGGCCCCATTTAACTTTTGGCATCAGGACCCCAGAGCTTTAATTTCCACATATTATATTTTATATTTTATTACCCACCCATGGGGCATGCTGGGATCAGTAGTGCCCTGAGCTATGCCTATATGGGAGCTGTGTGTTACAGAAGTCTGCACACTGCCCCCACATGCGGGAGGCAGTACTGCACAGTAGATTTCAAATTACTTTCCAAAATTGACTTCATCCAAAGTAAACAGCTGCTGCTGCACCAATGGGAGTGATGGGAGCCGGGTGTAGCCGCCGGGAGGATATGTGCTGGATCATCCCTGTAAATGCTGCTGAGGTGTAGATGTGACATATGTACCCTCAGCCCTGTAATGCCCCCCAGGCAGAGCGCAGCACATCTGCTCCATATGGAATGTGGGCCCTGCAGGGGTAGCTGTAGCCTCACCCGCCCGCGCCTCCTGCACCACATGTGTTTCCCCTTTTCTCTCTTGCTGCAATTAGAATTCCTAGAAATTTGTAGAAGTGGAAGATGCAAATGTGCAGAAACCAAGGCCTTGTGCTGACATAGTGTAGGAGCATAGCACCATTGGGGCCAAGTGACAAACACAGCTCTTCATAGCTCTGCTGCCTCTGTTATACTCAGCTCTGCTGCCTCTGTTATACTCAGCTCTGCTGCCTCTGTTATACTCAGCTCTGCTGCCTCTGCTATACTCAGCTCTGCTGCATCTGTTATACTCAGCTCTGCTGCATCTCCTATACTCAGCTCTGCTGCATCTCCTATACTCAGCTCTGCTGCATCTGTTATACTCAGCTCTGCTGCCTCTGCTATACTCAGCTCTGCTGCATCTGTTATACTCAGCTCTGCTGCATCTGTTATACTCAGCTCTGCTCCCTCTGTTATACTCAGCTCTGCTGCATCTGCTATACTCACTCTTGACTGTTATACT
>JAODAL010086607.1:0-10197 GCA_025379985.1 Phyllomedusa bahiana | reverse complement strand
AAAAAATTTTTTCACGGGGTTTTTTACCAATAAAACCATTTTTTGAAAAAAGATTTCAGTTGTCTGCTCATTCAGCACAAAGAGGTAAAAACTGAAAGGAGACACACGAGTGTTAGACACAACAGATCCCCAGTCACAAGAGAGATGTTACAGTCCCCTCTCCTCTCCTGCACAGTGATTTCTCGGTCACAGAACATGACTAGAAACTCCCATAGAGTCATGGACTGAGTCAGTCTTTGGTTTCCTATGTGCATGAACTACTGTAAGCATCTCTCTGACTGCTGTTAAAGAAGGCAAACAAGGGCCTATGGCCCATGAAAAACTGCAAGACTTGAGAATTAATAAAAAATATATTGAAAGTGATATAAAAAATTGTAAAAAAAAAAAAAAACAATTAAAAATTCCTAAAAAATTTGGTTAACATTAAAACGGCACTTAAACAACGAATAATTTTTGGTGACACATTCCCTTTAAGGGTAGTGTTTGGCACAGTTTTTGAGCAAAAAACAATGCAGTCTGAATTCGGATTTTTCCGTATTGATATTGAGCAAGGAACCCAAACGGAATCCGCAGAAGAAATAGAAATGCACGGATTTTCTATGAAACTACACAGATTGGGTCACTGGGTTTTAAATACTGAATCCACTGTAAATCCAATGAAAGACCCGTACTGTGTAGACATAGCCTAAAACAACCGAAACATAGGAAGTAACTGAGCAGGGACTTATTTGAATAACATTATTCACAAAAAACCTGTTGTCCTTATTGCTTGCCATTATTGATTAGCATGAAATACAGTATAAAAAAATAATTCTTATAAAAGATGGACCTAGATCATTTCTTAGAAGGCCAAAGGCCCATCTAGATTTGGAATTGTTATATTCCACATATTTACAGTACAAATGTGATGTAATTACAACTACACATCTTGGGCAATCCCTGTTATTGTGGTAGTCTATGCGGGTTTTATTATAGACATATTCAACATCCGATGCTCTTTGTTTTTGATCTAAAATGAAGAAAGAACAATTACAGACCGCTAAAAAGATACAAGAAATAGCCGCCATGACCCTTTTCCAATTATCCACAGGAAGAGTTAGGAAACGTGAATTCCATAATACAAATATATACATGTATCCTGAAACCCTAACTTCTTAAAAACACAGCTAGTTATGAACTCAGAGGTTTTTTGTTTTTTTTTTCCCTTACGCTCTGTCTCCCCTGCAGTGGACAAAAAATGACCTGAAAACGAATTACTAAAAACGTTCATGTAACTGAGTTTTCTGTCCAATGCCCGTTTTTGGCGCGTTTTTAGTTTTTTGAAACGTTTTTTGGAGCGTCTTTGCTCTGCATTTTAATGTATGCACAAATTAAGCCATTGGATGTAAACTACACCTCGGTGGAGTAACATGTTAAAGTAGTACTACTTTAGATCACTGTATCCATTGTGAGCACATGTCCTTTGTGTCTGCTCTGGTGCTACCATATTAAATTTTGCACCAATTCTGCACCAAAATCCACAAAATACAATTCTTGCATAAGCAAGATAACTTATTACATCAAAATCTGTAAAAAAAAGGTTTTAGCGCAAAAAATCCCAAAAAAACGCATTTTGTGCCAAATTCCGTAAAAAAAAAATTTTTAGTCACTTTAGTCACTTTATAGCGAAAAATCTGTAAAAAATGTTTTAGTCAAAAAACTAAAACACGGATTCCTGCGCCAAAATCCGTAAAAAAAAACCCCGTATTTTTGGTGTCAGAGGCGAGATAACGTTATTAGCAGCAAAATCTGTAAACAAATTTTTTTAGTGCCAAAACACATCAAAACACGGAGTCTTGCGCCAAGATCCGTAAAAAAAGTATTTTTGGTGTCAGAAGCGAGATAATGTTATTAGCAGCAAAATCTGTAAAAAAATTATTTTAGTGCCAAAAAATGTAAAAAATCGGATTCTTGCGCCAAAATCCGTAAAAAAAAAAAAAGTATTTTTGGCGTCAGAGGCGAGATACCGTTATTGGCGCCAAAATCTGTAAAAAAAATTAAATTTAGTCCCAAAAAAAAAACGTAAAAAAATGGATTCTTACGCCAAAATCAGTAAAAAAACGTATTTCAGCTTTTAGAAAGCGAGATAACTTTATTAGCGCCAAAATATGTTTAGAAAAGGAAATTTTAGCATCAATATCTGTAAAAGAAAAAAATGATTCTAAATGCCAAAATCTGTAAAACACGTTTTTTTTAGCGAAAAAAATATGAATTGCGCAAAAATCGCAACCAAGCATGATCATTTTATTACAAAAGTACAAAAAAAAGGACACAGCAGACACTTGTATGCAATTTGATAAGATATAACCTTTGTTTACACCCACTATAGGGGGACTTGGGTCTCTGGGAGGGTTTTCATTGAAAATTGCGGCAAAGACGTCCCGCACGCTTTCCAAAGACTCCTGTAGTAAATTTTCTGCCTGCTCTGGCGTTTTTTAGAACATTTGCAAAATACGACCAGTAAAAAAAATGAGCAGAAAAAAGAAGCTCAGTGTAGAAAAGCAGGGGGTTTTACATTAGAAGTCTATGGGAGATGATTACAGTCGTTTTTCCAGCGTTTTTAGAAAACAAAAAACGCTGAAAAAACGGACGTTTTTCTGTGCAGTGTAGACATAGCCTTATTCTTCCTGAAGGTCCACTCTCTATCTCTGTAATACATGTGCATTTTCACTTTAAAGCAATCATTGCCCATGTAAGATTACTTATGATATCTAGTGAGTGGTTTGAAAGTCAGCTCCAAATGAGGCTGTCTTCTGTTAGACTTTTAGGGCTCTAGTATACTAATTCATTAAAAAACACGTACCGGCTCTCCAAAACTGAGGACGCACAGACTTGCAAGGACCGCAATGGTGATAACTGAAGAGAAAAAAGTTGTATCTCCAGCGTCCTAAAAAGCCATAATATTTATTGAAGTCCGAAACACAAATACATAGATCCAACAAACACTAATACGCTAACGCGTTCCAGGCCTCACAGGCCCTTCCTCATGGCATAACAAAATACATATAAATGTCCACAGTTATAAAGGAGTAATTAGACCAATCACAGACTAGATTAAAACCATGTGACCAAAACCATGTGACCAAAAACACAGTTGAAATATTGTACAAGGTACTTTAGTCAAAGCAAACAAATCTATATGAAAAATATATATGGAGTTTTATATATATTTTGTCATGCCATGAGGAAGGGCCTGTGAGACCTGAAACGCGTTGGCGTATTAGTGTTTGTTGGATCTATGTATTTGTGTTTCGGACTTCAATAAATATTATGGCTTTTTAGGACGCTGGAGATACAACTTTTTTCTCTTCTAGTATACTAATGTTACAATACTATGCTTGAGCGTAGGCCCACCGGAGGATCCTCTGGTGAGCTACAGTAGTCTGAACCTGCATACGAGAATTTGTTTTATGTGGGATATTTATTTTTTTTATTTCACTATTTTGGTGTACACATAAGGTATTGAAAACTTTGTATTTTTGGGGGGATTGTCCAAGAAATAATAATAATAATAAAAAAAATGCCAATGCTGGAATTGTTTTTAAGATTTTGTTTGGGTAATTTAAATAACTATGATAGAAAGTGTGTACAGCTTTTTCATGGTTTACAGGGTCGTTCACCAACTTTTGGTCCCTAAGTTTTTTTTATTACTTTAAAAATAATTGATGTAATTTAGTGAAATCTGACATGGACATATCTTGGTATATGGAGAACAGAAGAAAATCATAGGGCCACATGTATGAATCTCGCCGGGTCGGGGCGCACATTTCCGCCAGTTTCCCGGCGGAATCTGCGCCTGATTTATGTCGGGGCGGGGCGCGCTCATACATAGCATGTAAAGTCCGCCGCGCCTCGCCAGTGTTTTAGGTGCAGTGCGGGTCCGAGGCGCAGTGCGGGGTTGTGCCTATGATTCGGCGCCGGAGGTAGTGCGGTCATACATGCGGGGAAAAGTCCGCCGCGCCTGGCTAGTGTGTGGGGAGCAGTGCGGGGTCCGAGGCGCAGAGCGGCGCTGCGCCTAAGATTCGCCACCGGAGGTAGCGCACTCATACATGCGGGGAAAAGTTCCCTGCGCCTCGCCAGTGTGTGGGGCACAGTGCGGGGACATGGGCGCTGTGCGGGGCTGCGCCGAAAAACAGTTCTAATGCGAGACAGGCTGGAACAGCGAGAAATCATTCCACATATCGGTGCGGAGTAAAGAATCAAAATTGCCTTTATAAAGGCGTTCAAAAATTCTCAGAAAAAGAGCTGAAACCTAAAAAATAAAAAATACATAAAACAAAATCACTTTCCAATATCCTAAGTCAAGAATTAGGATATTGGAAATTGCCGTGAAATACAGTAATTCAAATTCAGAAAGCTATTCTGATTGGTCGGCATAAACCGGCCAATCAGAATAGGAAACGACAGTGAACCATTAAAACCATGGGAGAGTTTAGACCAATCAGAATCCCCGGCGGGATAGTTCAAAATACAGTAAAAATGCTGAAAAGAGCTGATTGTTAAGCTACCGGGACTTGGCTAGCTCAGCCAATCAGAATAGGACGACAAAAGACCCATTCTGGCCTATGGAGAAGTTTAGGGCCAATCAGAATCCACGGCGGGACAGTTCAAAATACTGTAAAAATGCTGAAAAGAGCTGATTGGCTGAGCTAGCGGGGGGGGCGGCTAGCTCAGCCAATCAGAATAGGAGCGACAGGACCCATTAAAACCCATGGGAATTATTGAACAATCAGAATAGGAGCGACAAAGACCCATTCTAGTCTATGGAGAAGTTTTAGACCAATCAGAATCCACGGCGGGAAAAATTCAAAATACAGTAAAAAACAGAAAAGAGCTATTGGCTGAGCTAGCGGGGGGTTGGCTATCCCAGCCAATCAGGCGGGAGCTACTTCTCCCATTATAGTCTATGGAGAGAGGGCGCTCTGAAATTTTCAGCCTCAGCGCCGTGCGGCATGAATAGTAATAAAAAAATTATTTTTATTAAATGTAAAACATTAATCAGATAAAGAGCCGAACCCTTCTTTACAAAAAAAAGCAGTTAAAAAACCCAACAACCCGTTTGTCGCCGAGACCGGCGCGACAAAGGGAATTGAAAAATAGAGAATTGCCGGGAAATACAGTAATTCAAATTTTTTAGCTAGTCTCATTGGTCGGCAGAAGCCAGCCAATCAGAATAGGAGCAACAAATCTGATTGGTCAATTCTCCTCCATAGGTTATAATGGGACATATATATCCAGCACGCAGAAAATATTTCCATAAAAAATATCAAATTTTTATTTTGTGCACTACTTTAAAATCAAGAAAATAAGTAAACAAATAACACTCCCCAGATCAAAGCAGTATAAAGTGGTCAGTCAAAAATGACACATGGAGATTGAATGACGTTAACGCATTTCGGGCTAAAAAACATGTACGCCCGTACTCATGGCAATAGGTAACACTGTGCCGTACCATACTATTTAAATGCAAACAAACAATGATAACTTTTGAAAACAATTAGCATAATGTGCCATAGACATACCTTGCTCGATCGCTACATCCTAGTCCATAGACGCTAGCTAGAAATCGGAAGAGATACCAACTACAGCGTCCTGACATGCAAACAACCATTAGAGCAACGAGGACTGGCAAACACAGCCTGGCAGCTTATTAAGTCCAGCCTTAGGCTGTAATCTACTTAAAATTAGATTTACAGAATGGCTTGTTACAGTAAGAGGGATTCCAATTGTGTATAAGTTTTTTTTTCAGTTTTTCTGTAATCAAACTTTTTTTAAAGGAAAATTTTTAGCTTTGTTACTTTTTTCTATACACTTTATTATTGAACAGTTTTTTTTCCTTTTTTTGTTCCCTGATCACTAGTGTTGAGCGATTGCGTTGGCTATCGAGATCGATCGATAGTCGATAGTCGGCCGCTATCGATAAGGTTTTTCGATAGTGAGCATCGATTATGAGCGATTACCATTAAAGTCTATGGAGAGCAACAACACCTTCATTCTTACACCCAAACAAGGCTGGAGAAGCTGAAATTAACATCCACAACAGTCAAATGGATTACGTGCTACATTTAGGCAACACACTTAGGTTATAAAAGTCACAGAACCTTTCAATTCACCTGTGGTGAATATAGAATTGCTGTTTTAAGATTTACGTGGATGCTGCGTCAATGAACAAAGCTGGGTGCGCAAAAGTAAAAAACACGTATCTGTTATGTTTTCGTATAATACACTGTATTTTTTGCACCTTTCAATTCACCTGTGGTGAATATAGAATTGCTGTTTTAAGATTTACGTGGATGCTGCGTCAATGAACATGCTGGGTGCGCAAAAAGTCAAAAAACACGTATCTGTTATGTTTTGGTATAATAAACGGTATTTTTTGCACCTTTCAATTCACCTGTGGTGAATATAGAATTGCTGTTTTAAGATTTATGTAGATGCTGCGTCAATGAACAGTGCTGGGTGCGCAAAAGTCAAAAACACGTAACTGTTATGTTTTCGTATGATACACGGTATTTTTGGCAACAAACAACCTGTGCTGACTACAAGATTGCTGGATTGTAATTTAACTGCAAGGTGGATATATCAACAGTCACAGGTGTAATGGGTAAAATTGAACACCTATCTGAAATGTATACTGATAATAAAAGTGGAGTTTTGCAGCTAACAAAGAGACCTGCAGTTACTAGAAATGATGTTTATCCAATATAAGTTCAGGCTGCCCAATATCCAGGAAATACTTCAATAGCAAACTGTTAATAATAAAGATATTCCACTACAATATCTACACTAAGTCTTGGTGAACTTTATCCAATGTTCTTTATAGATAGAGCTTGTCTGTGTTCGCCCGCGGGGGCCCCCCCCCACCCCGCTCCCACCGCCGTGAATTTACAGTGGTAGATGCTGCTTTAAAATTCTCTAGCTAACTACATAAAATCTTCAAATCTCTAATCTAACTAAATTGGAAGGATCACAGCTAATAGTAGAGGTTTCTCTGTGCAGAAATAGACTAATTTCGCTGAGCTGTTTGGCCACAGGCAGAGCGCAGGTCCTATCCCTATGAGACGCTGAGAGACACTGAGGCTGAAACAGGAAACGCTGTTCTATGTAAAACGAGGTCATGTGATTTTTCCAGCCAATCAGCAAACCATACACATCCCAGTCATGACGTCGCACACACATCTCACCCTGCTCTATTCTGTAATCTCATTTGCTGGCCGCCCAAAATTACAGGAAGCGCCGAAAAAGGCGCGATCTTAATAGATGATGCACAGATTTTAACCTTAATTATCGCAGGAGCTGGAAATTTCGATCCCCCTAAAAACCTTGCCGATTTCAACTTTGTCGATAAAACTCGCTCAACACTACTGATTACACTGCAATACTTCTGTATTGCAATGTATTATGCCTGTCAGTATTATACTGAAAGGTAGCCCATTGGGCATAGCCATAAGCAATAAGTGCTAGCTTATGATTGCTTTTTATGAATTATGACAGAATTTAATAGAACATACTTCAAAAATATTTACTGCCATTTGATCACCTTTTTTTCTATTCACAGCTATGTTCACTCTGCTTTTTCTTCTATCTGTTGGTATGTGTGAACTGCATTAAACAACAGCTCTGTTCCTAATGATTTCCCTTGGTTAATGCGTCTGGCAAATTATATATAAAATATCCCTTTCATATCTTTAGCTTCCTCATCTCAACTGTACACAATAACCCAAAACGACTGTTTGACGCTTTCCATTTCCTCCTCAGGCCTAAAGCTCAGGCCCCGTGCACTGACCTCTGTGCTGAAGACCTGGAACCTTACTTTCGATATCTCGTATTTCAGTATCTGTGAAAACATCATATCTCAGTCCCCAAGTAATTCTCATCATGTCCCCTCCCACACATCCTCTTTTCTGATCTCAGCTCTTTACCCAATGAGAGAAGTGTCCAGGCTTCTCTTGTCTGCTCGCTCCACCACCTGCTCTAGTGACCCCGTTCCCTTCCACCTTGTCCAGTCTATTTCTCTGTCCACTGGGATCTCTCCATCTTCCTTTAAATACGGCATCATAACCCTTTTACTAAAAAAAATCCACTCTGGCCCCAATCTGTGCTGCTAACTATCGATCAGTCTCTAAGCTCCTGGAACGCTTGGTCTGCTCTCGCCTAACCCGCTATCTCTCTGCTAACTCTCTTCTGGACCCTCTGCAATCAGGTTTCTACACTTTACACAGAAACAGCTCTAGTTAAAGTTTCAGATGATCTCCTCACAGCTAAATCTCAGGGCAACTACTCATTGATGCTTCTTCTGGATCTCTCCACAGCATTTCACACCATTACCATCTTCTCCTCAGCATGCTCAGCCCCATTGGCCTCCAGGACACTGCTTTCACTTGGTTCTCATCCTACCTTTCTGACCGCTCCTTTAGTGTCTCATTTGCAAGTTCTACCTCCTCTCCTCTTCCTGTTGTGGTTCCTCAGGGATCAATTCTGGGTCTTCTCCTATTTTTACTCTACAAGGACCCTATTGGGCAAAGCATCAGCAGATTTGACTTTCAGCACCATCTCTACGCTGATGACATTAAATAAATATATATATATATATATATATATATATATATATATATATATATATACACCTCTTCCCGTGACATCACTCCTGTACTGATACAAAACACCAGTGACTGTCTGTCCACTGACTCTGACATCATGTCCTCTCTCCATCTGAAACTAAATCTCACCTCACCAAGTAATCCTGTCCCTATGGATCTCAGGAACTTCTTTTGAACTAGCCCTGCATCAAACCTCTCCTCAGCCTCTCCTTTCTTTGAGTACAATGGCTCTAAACAAGAAGTCTTGATGGGACTCTTTGCTATCTTGAGAGATGTTAATCAGCTGTGATACTAATCAGAGGTGTTTTCTTCTTTGTAATGCCCCTTTAAGATTGTCCTTAGCTGGAGCAAGGTGAGGTTGTTCTTCATCTCTAACATGTTCCTGAGATACAACCCTGGACTAATAGCTTTCACTACGGCCTCAATAATCTCTCCCTCCTGGAACCTCCTGTGTATCTATTCAAGTCTATCTGATGGATCATGTTAGTATAAAACAGTCTTTTTTGCTCTTGTTCACCAATTCGACGATTAATTCTTAGTGGATGGTTATCGCTGGGGTTGGACTGGTTTTCTTTACAGGTATTTCTGGCTTGGAGGAGCCTGGAAATTTTCAAATGTCTTTGCAGATTCCTACACCATGTTTTGTAAGCCAATGACTTGGTCTTTTAGCTCCTGCAGTTGTGTCTTACTTTCTGTTCCCTGAACTGTTTCTGGTTCTGCAGCCCGCAAACTGTCACTAAACTGAGCTAGTCTCTGAAGAAACGCCAACATAGCGTCCTCCTCCTCACTGTCTTCCATCTCATCCAGTAATCGATTAACTGCTGTCAGAAGATGTTGGCGATAATGCGCACGAGCGAGATGGTCCTCTGTCTGGTAGCTTCAGAAATCTCACGACTGTCCCCAGTTCTGCATAGGACAACTGCAGCAGTGACTCACTGATCTTATTGATGTGTTCCTCCACATCCATGGCTGGAGTTATATATCTTTTTGTGTGTGTGTGTGTGTGTGTGTGCACTGTCCCTTTAAAGGAGTTGTCTCACTACAGGCTTTCAGCCTACTTAAAAAATCCTGTGCTGCCAGACACACTGAATTCAGGGGCGTGCTTCTTGTCTGCCTCTTCTCCTCCCTCTTCCCCCCTCCCCTCAGCACACAGAAAGCTCTCCACCATAACTTCTATACAGCAGGGGGAGGGCGAGGGGGTTTGCTGCCAGAGTTAACCCTCTGTGTGCCTGCCTAGGTCTGCTACTCACTGCTGAATCAGCTGCACTGTCAGCTCCACAGAGTCAGGAGACTGCAGGGAGAGGGCTGATCTATGAGTGTGGAGAGGTCTGTGAAACTGTGTATGCTAATAGCAGAGCAGGGTGATGCAAGTGTTCCTATACCCCCTGCTTAGCATACAAATCTGCACATCTCAAGCAACAACAAACAAACCCTGTCAGAACAGACACAGGGCAGCTGTGAAGTGTGTTACTATACTCACAATGTGTCACTAATACAGCAGAGCAGGAGGGGTTTGAAAACCCTTCACATGCCCCCCGATCTGTTCTTTTTGTTAAAA
>JAODAL010086606.1:0-10197 GCA_025379985.1 Phyllomedusa bahiana | reverse complement strand
CCCAGGCAGGAAGTAGTAAAGCCTTCATCTTTGTACACCCTAATGCATTGTATCACAATGTATAAGGCTGTAAAAAATAATTGCGGCCCCTAGTGGTCAAGCATCCTAGCGAGACTTAAAGGGGTTTTGCCACGATGTAATGTTGATGTGGGATTCTCCAAAATGGGTATTTAATCACTTTTCTAAATATATGTGATTACAAAAAGTGAAGCCTGTGAGAGTTTACAGCATTGCTAAACCCCCCTTATTTTCCTGACATTTTTAATTAGACACGACCAGGAAGCTGACAGGAGCTGATCGGGCGCGTTTTGCGTTGTCTGCACTTCTTATCTGAGGGACAGGGAACATGAAGGAGCTTGAAAGGGAAATGGGGAGAAAAAGCAGTGAATGAGCCTGTGTCTTTTGTATAGAGAATCCACTGCTTGTAATGTAATTTTTTGAGTAAACATTGCAGACCCTCCCTGCTCCCTGGCTCTCTCTCAGCCCCCTCCCTCTCCCCCGTGACTCAGCATGCTGAGTTAATCTTCTCTCCTGAGCAGATAAGAGGTAAGAAACTCACTTCTTGGCAAAACCCCTTTAATGCTAAAGTAAAATTTTTTAAATATAACATCATTTATTCCGTACGCCGAACACCATACAAAAAAAATTCCAAATGCCAAAATTGTGTTTTTTGGTCATTTCACGTCCCTTAAAAATTGGAATAAAAAGTGATCAAAAAAGTCCAGTGTATTCCAAACTGGTAGCAGTAAAAAGTGCACTTCAGCCCTCAAAAAATGCCTCCTCATTCAAGTCCATAGGTGTTAGTACAAAAAAGTTATTGGTCGCAGAAAATGGCGTCGTGGTAAAAATGTTAAAAATAGAAAATGTTTAGACTTTTTTTTACGGTACCAAAACATAACAGAAACCGTACATGTTTGGTGTTGCCGGATTCCTATCAACCTGTAGAATACAGATAACACGTCATTATATTGAAGTGTGAACGGTGTAAAAAAAAAAAAAAACCTGCAAACATGGCCCAAGTACATTTTTTTCACACTTTGCCCCACTTGGAATTTTTTGCAGTTTCCCAGTATATTCTATGGTGAGGTGAAGGACATCATTAGAAAGGCCTAATTTGTCTATGTTGGTGGAAAAATAAAAAAGTTATGGCTCTGGGAAATTGAGGAGGGAAAAATGAACATGTCAACCAATAAAAACCACTTGGTCCTTAAGGGTTAGGGTGGCTTCTGGTGTCACCTAGTGGAACCTGAAACCTGCCTAGATCTGTGCCCACTACAATGTTGTATAGAATAAGTTCCTCCCCTTATAAATGGTTTCTCCCAGAGAAGAGTGTCTAACCAGATTTTGAGCTCTTTCTGTGTCAATGAAAGTAAACCTACAGTATGTCCCTATATGAGGGAGTGAGGTAAATCGTCAGATTTGCTAATGATAAGTATTTCAGAAAAGCTTTATAATCTCATCTGACAATCTTTGTGTTTTTCCCAAAATGAATAGGTCCCCTTCAATCTATCTGGATCTGGTGACTTTTTATGGTTAAGCTCTTCCACCACCATTCTGACTTCATCTTCCCTGAATAACCTTCATCAAAACAACAAATCAGTCGTCTTTCCCTTTTTAATGGGCAGTTCCTGCCAGGAAAGCCGACATCACATCCCAATTAAGATCATTCTTCCAGAAAAGGTGCAAGTAAAATGAACTGATGACCTCCAGGATCTCCGATCTGAACCCTTTTGTGGATCTTGAAATATCATTCAGTCCCTAGACAATTATATTGTTAAATGACATCTTGCAGGTTCTGTTGGGGTCAGTCAAAAGCAGGCTCGGACTGGCCCATAGAAGAGCAAGGGAAACCCCTGGTCTTGGTGACCCCTGGGTACGGCTGGCATAGGGTTGCTTGTCAGGGAAAAAAGGAAAGAATAAGATAGGCAAGCGTCATATGTGCAGTCACATACAGTCACTGTTTGAATGGGCCCAAGATTCAAACTCCATTGGTGGGGGCCCCAAAACTCAACTCCACTGGTGGACCCCAAGAATCTACTACACGTGGGCCCCAAGAAAAATCTCCACAGGTGGACTCCAAGGGCCACTTGTATGAACCGGTTTGGGTCAAAAACTCACTTTTCTCCCGATACAAATCCTATGGGGAAAAAAGTGAGTTTTAGACCAAAACCGTTTCATACATGTGGCCCCAAGAATCAACTCCACTCATGGGCCCCAAGCATCAACTCCACTGGTGAGCCCCAAGAATCAACTTCACCAGTGGTCCCCAAGAATCCACCCCACGGGTGGGCCCCAAAACCACCTCCACTGGTGAATCCACGAATCAACTCCACTAGTGGGCCCCAAGAATCATCTCCACTGGAGGGCCCCAAGAATGAACTCCACTAGTGGGCCCCAAGAATCAACTCCACTGGAGGGCCCCAAGAATCAACTCCAATTGGAGGGCCCCAAGAATCAACTCCATGGTGGACCCAAGAATCAACTCCACTGGGTGAGACCCAAGAATCAACTCCAACTGGTTGGTCCCAAGAAAACAACTCCACTGGTGGGCTCAAGAATCAACTCTCCACTGGTGGGTCCCCTAGAATCAACACCCTGGTGGCTCCAAGAATCAATTCCACTTGTGAACCCCAAGAATCAGCCCACTGGTGTCGTTTACAAACCCACTACAATGGTGGGCTCCCAAAAATCCACTCTTTCTGCTGCAAACCCCCCGAACAAACTCCAAATGGTGGGTCGTATGAATCAACTTCATTGGTGGGCCCCAAGAATCACCTCCACTGGTGGGCCCCAGAATCAACTTCATTGGTGGGGCCCCAAAAAATTAACTTCACTAGGGGTCCCAGACACCACAGTCGACACTGTTCAAGAGGCATTTTTGTTATTCATATCTCCAAAAACCAAAGACGCCTGTCTAATATACTGTCACATTTAGAGAAAAAAAAATTGCCCTAGAGATATCCATATAGATACCCTTAATTGAGAAAAGGGTGCTAAAGGGTTTTTCTCAAGGCCTTGATATGTCAGTATGGGGGACATACAGTTGAAACCAGAATTTCCCTCCTATATAAAAAGACACGTATGCATGTTTTTTTCACTTCTGACATGAAATCGAATAAACCCTTCCCCGTTTTAGGTCAATTAGGAACTAAAACTATTTATTTTTTGCCAAATGCCAGAATAATGAGAGAGAATTTTTTAAGGCATTTTTATTACTTTCTGCAAAGTAAAAATTTACACAATTTGGGACACCATACGATGATGTCTTTGGAAGCTTGTATCAACATGGGCTGAAAGGCCACCCCTACCAGGAAGAAGCATTACTCCAAAAGAAAATATAAAAGCCAGATTAATGTTTTTCAAATGCACAGGAACAAAGACCCACGTTTCTGGAGACATGTCCTGTGGTCTGACGGAACTAAAATTTAACTGTTTGGCCATAATGACCATCGCTTACGTTTGGAGGAAAAAGGGAGAAGTTGGAAGCCTAAGAACACATCCCAAATGTGAAAACGGGGTTGGCGCAGCATATGTTTTGGGGTTGTTTTGCTGCAGGAGGGACTGGTTTCACTTTACAAAAAAAGATGGGGATCATGGGGAAAGAAGATTATGTGGCAATAATGAAGCATTATCTCAGATATCGCCATGAAGTTAAATCTTGGGTTGAAATGGGTCTTCCAAATGGACAATGACCCTAAGCATTACAGCCAAACTATGTTACAAAGTGGCTTAAAGATAACCAAAGCCAAATGTTTTGGAGTGGCCATCACACAGCCCCTGATCTCAATCCTTATTGAAAATTTATGGGCAAAGCCGAAAAGGCAGGTGCTATAGCAGTCTATACTTCAGGCTCCACTTCCTGTTCAGCTGGGGCGGTTCAACAACTTCAGGCTCCTACTTTCTTGTTCAGTTCTGTGAGCCTTCTATAGCTTCTCTCTCTCACATCCTTTAAGGCTGTGGGATTGTTCTACAGCATTAGGCTTCCTACTTCCTCGTCAGGATGTGGGCGGTCAACAGCGATAGGGTCCTTCTTCCTGTTTAAAGGGTGGTGGGCAGTTCTCTACAGCTTCTGGCTCCCATCTTCCTGTTAAGGTGCCTGTGACGTTTCTACAGATTTAGGTTCCCCACTTCCCTGGTCAGGGCTTTGAGTGGTTTCTACAGCTACAGACTCCCACTTCCCTTTTCAAGATGGCGGGCGAGTTTTCCAGCTTCAGCCTCCCACTTCCTGTTCAGTCTGTGGTGGTTCTACAGCTTCAGACTTCCACTTCTTATTAAGGATGTGGGCGTTCTAACAGCTTTTAAGCTCCAAGCTTCCGAGGTCATCGCTGTGGGTGGTTCTTCAGCTTTCAGGCTCCCTACTTCTGATCAGAGAGTGGGTGTTCAACAGCTTCAGGCAACCATACCTTTTCAGACAGTGGGTGGTTCTACAGCAGTGAACTGATGTTTTTAGCTCTACTATATCTAGACTGAAGCTAACGTATTAGAGGACATTAGTAATGGAGGTTTATATACGGTTTAATTTTTGGCAGTAAGTATTCTAAACAAGCACAGTCTGCAAATGTAACAGCAGAGAGTAATTGTCACCATCCCGGGCACACTGCTGCCACCTTGTTAGAGCAGAAGACATGTGGCCGTAACCAGGAAAGCTGTGAACACAAGCAGATGATAAAATCTGCTCCCCAGCTCTGAAATAAAGCAAAATTTAGAACATCGATGTATTATGGTAATAGTCTTTGTTTACTCAAAGCTAATCAGTTTGGTGAGCACGCCTCCTTTAAATGTTAGCTATATCATAGATGCCAGTGGGCATCCCCTGCTGTATCTCTTTCCTTGACACACCTGCTATTCACATCAGGGCGGAACTAACCGGGGGTAGCAGACGTAGCAAACTTCATACCGGGGCCCGTATCCTTAGGGGCCCGGGACCGTAGCTGCTACAACTTTGTCTGCTGCCCAGTAGTTCCAGCTCCCTGAAGCCCGTCCGGCAATGAACGTGACTGCCGGCAAGAAGCCCTTGCGATAAGATGCTGCTGCCGTCATCAGTCACTGTCACAGGCCCGGACAGAGCGGAGGGTGAGCCGGCAAAAACAGTTAAGTGTTAGTGGTCTAAAACTCACTTTTTTGCCCAAAATGTTTTCATACATGTGGCCCAAAGTGCTTACTGCTCTGCTTGTTCTCACTGTCCCAGGTCCAAGAAGTCTGGACATAAGGATAGGAATACATCATAGGTGTAACTTTAGCGGGGGTACGGAGAGGACTGGTCCCCCCCCCCCCCACACTTTTTTCTGGGTGGGGGACGGTCACCCCCACTTTTTAGCCACTTCAATAAAAAAAAAAATCCATATGAAAACATGAGAATACGGAAAGTGGGGGAGGGCAAAGCACATAGGAGGAAGAAGTTAACCCTTTGCTTGCCTCCTATACTTTTTGTGTATCTTTGGGGATCAGAGTAGGTAGCAGCCTCAATGTCAGTGGCAAAGTAAGAGCAGCGCTGATTGGTAGAGCAGGATTCAGCAGAGGCTGCTTCACTCCATTCAGAATGCTGCTCCTGTCCAGCACACTTTGGTATCTGCGGCTGTATCTTTCCCTCCCAATTGTATACCACTTCCGCTATGGCACGACCCTCATCAGAGAAGAAGAGAAGCCTCTTGCCAAAAGCCACCTACACCAGAATAACCACGAGACAGGTAAGTAGAGGGACAAGGTTGGCTATTCAATGTGTGTGCATGGGTATTGAGTAGGGTATGGTACTGTATATGTGAGATGTGTAATATACTGTATCATCCATTTTTCTAGCCATGTTCAACTTCTTCCTGCATATACGCGCCAGGGAAAATGAAAGTGAATGGGTCCGGCTCCGCAGCATTTTAGAAGTACGGACGGACCAGAGCGTACTTCTAAAACACCCGGCATATAGCAGAGTGCACAATATGCCCCGCTATACGCCATGTGAACATTACTTTAGTTAATTTCAGTCAGAAGATATGAAATACTGATTCTGAGATGGATTCAGCACTGGACGGATGCTGCCTCAGAACCAGCGTCCAATCCGACAGAAGACGTATTTACTTATATCCTAGTGTAAAATCAGTGTCGTTGTTTTAGATGACACTGATTTTACTTTTGATATTTCGGCGTATATTGTCATAGCCTATAAAAAGAAATCTCGAAGTATTTTTTGCACAAAACTAGCACTAAAGGATAGGAGGGCATAAAATCTGCTTTTGGGTGCATTCTGGGTCGTTTACGCATTGGAATTCTGCATTGCAATCTCGCTGATTTCCAACACAACAAACAACACTGTCAGTGCCGAAAAAACCGTCAGTTGAAACCCACCTCTAAGTGTTTAGAGTCGTCTGTGTTCAATATATGTAAATATACACACACACAATTTCCAGGGTACTTCTCTAATGAAGTAGTCTCCTGTTGAACAATGTGTAATATAATAATCTCTGGGTATGGTGTAATATAATCTCAGTTGTACAGTGTGACAATGTGAATCCCTGTACATAAGTGGCAATGTTAATAATCTCCAGGATATATGTGTAAATGTAATCTCATGGGTACGGTGAATAATGCAGTAATATCTGTGGGTACAGGTTGTAAACAAATCACTGGGTAACAGTGGGTAATGTAATATCTGATGTATGGTGTGTAATGTAGTAATCCCTGGGGTACAGTGTAATGTAATCTCTGGGGTATGGTGTAATATAATCTCTGTACAGTATGTTATCTCTGGGGTACGGTGTGTAATGTAATGTCTGGGGTACAGTGGGTAATGTAATAGTATGTGTACGGTGTGAATGTAGTACTCTCTGGGGTACTGTGTTGAAATGTAATCTCTGCTCTGCTGGGGTATGGTGTAATGTTTATCGCTCTTGTGTAACGAAGTGTTAATGTAATATATTTTGGAAACTAAAGAATAGTCCTAGATACCTTGGACTAAAATAAGGGATGGCTTGTAGGAGCGCTCCTGCATCCAGCTCTTCAGCTCTTCAGTTTTCACGGACCCTGGCGTCTCTCGTGGCGCTCATCGGAGGAACGGACGGTAGCTGCTTATCTTCTATTTCCACTGTTATAAGATACTACTAGATCTCGTGCTGTACCGCAGTCGTACAGCTATACCAGGTGTAGCACTGACCTAAATAGTCTGTTTTCAGTGTATTGATTTAAAAGAACCAGCTGCGCTTTTCTACTTGTATCATTCGCCCTACCCGGAACCGGCACAGTAAGATCGGATGCAGATCTCATGTTTATAATATATTTTGGGGTACAGTGAATGATATTATTTCTTGAGTTCAATGTGCAATTCAATTTCTAAGATGCAGTTAGTAATGTAGTGTCTGTGTCTACCATGTGTAATATAATTAATTTCTGGGGTGCAGTGAGTGATATAATTTCTGGTGTATGGTATGCAATAAAATACTTTTTGGGTACAGAAAATGTGACATAAGGTGATTACTAGGAATACAAGTGAGATTGGTTCTTTTATTTCCTCATTCTATTGTGTGTAATAACAATTTTAATGGAGTAGTGATGGGGGAGGGAGGGGTTAAGCGAAATTTAGCCACATTGCACAGCATTTGTTAATTTTCCATCTTAGAGGGGGTAAAATTATAAGGTGGGCTGGTTCATTTCATTGCCATGCTGCTTTTTAGTCCCATCTGGCTCATTAATTAGAGAGCCACTCATAAACTTACGGGATTGCACCAAAAGTGTTTGATGTAGGAGGACTCCTATCTCCGCCCGGATCTGTGGGGGAGCTCACAGAGCTCCACTCAGACCTGCCAGCTGGGATAGAGGATGCCACTTCACTGCAGGGAGAGGAGGGAGGGGAAGTGAAAGGGAAGGCGAGTGAAGGAGGGAGGGAGGATAGGAAGATAGAGGATGAGACGGAAAATTGGTCCCCCACACTTTTTGAACCAAAGTTACGCCCCTGGAATACATGCACAGCAGCCATAAGTACCAGTCACAGCACTGCCTGCGCCTGAGGGCTCGTCCCCACAGCACTTGCCTGCGCCTGAGGGCTCGTCCCCACAGCACTCTCTGCCGCCTGAGGGCTCGTCCCCACACACTGCTGCGCCTGAGGCTCTTCCCCACAGCACTGCCTGCGCCTGAGGGCTCTTTCCCCCCACATACACTGCCTGCGCCTGAGGCTCGTCCCCACAGCACTGCCTGCGCCTGAGGGCTCTTCTCCCCCACAGCACTGGCCTTCGCCTGAGGGCTCTTCCCCCACAGCACTGCCTGCGCCTGAGGGCTCTTCCCCACAGCAACTGGCCTGCGTCCTGAGGGCTCCGTCCACAGCACAGCCTGCGCCTGAGGGCCTCGTCCCCACAGCACACTGCCTGCGCCTGAGGGCTCGTCCCACAGCACTGCCTGCAGCCTGAGGGGCTCTTCGCCCACAGCACTGCCGCGCCTGAGGGCTTCTTCCCGCACAGCACAGGGTTTTCAGTAGGTTTTACAGATGGTTTTCAGATTTGAAAGCCGGGCGGAAGAATGAACATGTTCTAAGTTTATCAGACCACCGGTGGTGTAAAAAACCGTCCGGCGGAAAATCCGTGCAGTGGAGACCGTTGCAAAGATTTTCTATTAATGTCAAAGTAAATGGTTGACAGTCGGTTTATAGACGGCTTTCAAATCCAAAAACAGTCTGTAAAAGTGGTCAGGAAAACCTGTGCTGTGGGGACGAGCCTCTCAGGCGCAGGCGAGTGCTGTGACTGTTACTTAATGGGGCTGCTGTTCATGTATTCCTCCCTTCTGTCCAGACTTTTTGCAGAGTCTGTTTACCTATTATAACCCTAAATGATCAAATACGGTACTATTGGTCTTTGTGTACGACATAAAGTATGGGGTATTATTTATCACATTGGTGGTAATTTGGCTAAAGTTCTGGCGGTATAATCAGGTCCTTATTAGCAGCGCTATGGTCAGTTGGTCGGGAAGGGGATTTGTTTGGTCAATAAGATGGGAAACTAGGGTAGGTATTTTTTGTTGGATATCTGAAACCCGCATACTATTATTAAGAGGCCCCGGAAAAATTTTTCGCCTTTGGGACGGGCAGGGGGGAGGCCCCATCCAAAAGTTTGCTAGGGCCCAGCTTCCTGTTACGCCCCTACAGCCAACCTCCCTTTTTTCGGGGGGGGTCCCGCTATTTGGGGCCCCCCCCCCCCCGCCCCCCGGGGGGGTTGGCATGCCCCCCCCCGCCGGCCGGGGGGGGGGGTCCTTTAAAGGGCCCGGCGCCGGATACCTGGCGCTACCCCGCCGCCGATCCTTTCCCAAAGGCGGGTGAAGGGGCGCAGGGTCCCTCACCCGCCCCCCCGGCTCACTGTCGGGGAGGAGGCAGGGGGATCGCTCCCTCCTCCCCCTGTATGTACACACCGCTGCGCCGGCTGCTCTCATTCCCCCCGCGCGCTGAATTTTGGGCAGGGGCCGGCCGGAGCTGCAGGAGCCTGGTCGGAAAGTGGGAATTTATTATTTTATTTTTATTAACTACTGGGGGCTCTCCTGGCTACAATGGGGAGGGGGGGGGTCCTCCTGGCTGGCCAATGGGGGAATACCGGCTGGCACAAGGGGGGGGGAAACTACCTGGGTGGCTACAATGGGGGCAACTACCTGGCTGGGTACAATGGGGGCAATATCTGGCTGGCTACAATGGGGCAACACCTGGCTGGCTACAATGGGGGGGGGGATCTACCCGGTGGCTACAATGGGGCAACACCTGGGGGCTACAATGGGGGGAACTACCCCGGTTGGGTACAATGGGGGGACTACCACCTGGCAACTAAAGGGGGCACACCGGCGTCTACTAAAGGGGGCAACACCTGGCTGGCTACTAAGGGGGAAAAACCTGGCTGGTCTAAGGGGGCAAAAACATGGGGGCTACTAAAGGGGGCAACTACCTGGCTGGCTACTAAGGGGGGACACCACCTTACTAAAGGGGCACTACCCACCCTTTCTACTAAAGGGGGCAAACTACCGCATTAAAGGGGCCACCTGGCTACAAAGGGCAACACCTGGGGTAACAAAGGGGGCATCTACCTAGCTCAGAGGGGGGCATCTACCTTTCTACAATGGGGCACTACCGCCCCGTAAGGGCACTACCGGGTTTTGGGGGGCTACTCCGGCTATAAGGGGATCTACCTGGCTTTTTTCCAAAACCACATGTAGTTGGCGGAGGGTGGGCTTTTTTAAGGGGCG
>JAODAL010086605.1:0-10197 GCA_025379985.1 Phyllomedusa bahiana | reverse complement strand
GAAGGGGGGGAAATCGCTATTTTTTCACCCCATATTTAATATAAAAAGGGAATCCCCAACCCCCGTGTGGAAAAAATTTTTTAAAAAGGGGACTCAAATTAAAGAAAAAAAAAAAAAAAATTTCTTTAAATTTTAAAAAAAAAATAAAAAAAAATTTTTGCTTTTTTTCAAATAAAAAAAATTAAATAAAAAGTTAAACATAAATAATAATAATAATAAAAAAATAATCTTTTTTTATACAGAAACTTTAAAAAATTTAAGGGTAAAAAGAACAGAAAATTACCACTAAAAGTATTTTTACAAATGAGCACAAGGTGTGGGGGGCCCTGTCGCAGAGCTTCCCAAATTTTTAAAGGGGTGTTTAGGGGGTAAAAACAAAGGGTTTGAGAATTTTGCCAATTTTAAAAAGGGGTCCGGGGCCATTTTTTCATAAATGGGGGATGGTTTAAATAAAAAAAATTGGATAAACCGCCACCTGCATTTACATCTATATACAATAAAGTGCCTGTGGTGCCCTAGTGTGGGAAAAATTTAAACAAATTTGGGGTTTGGGGAATTGTAGGCCGGGACCGGAAGATGTTTTTTCGGGGCCCCTTTTTAAAATTTATAAAGGGTTTTTTAATTTGTGCCTGATCGCCCTTTTAGCATTTTCCCAAAAGGGGAATTTGGGTGCCGAAAGTTTAAACCCGGGATATCACATTCAGAGTGGAGGACCCTGGTCAGGTGGAAAAACAGAGAAAGGGAGGGGGATGTGGGGGGGGGCGTTTTTGGGGAGGCTTTAGAGTGAGATTGAGATTTTAAAACTGATCCTTTACTTAATGGGAAACCCCCAAATTTGCATTTGACTGACCAGGGTAGAGGCTTTTCATTTATAGCAGCCCAAGAGAAAAAAGACCCTTTGGCTCTGCTTTCCCGGGACAGATTAAAGGGGGAATTTGGGCAGAGAGGGGGGCCCCGATAAGCAGGGGAGTTCAGTAGTCAAGGGACGAGAAAGAATAAGGGGCAGTAATAGATTTTTAGTTTTTTTTCCAACGGTGAAAACGGAGGTTTCTGGAATTTTTTTTGGAGGTGCAGGTGACGGGGAGGGGGGAAAAGGGATGGATTTTAAAGGGGTAAGGCAGTTCAAAATTAATAAAACCCCCAAGGGACAGCAGGGCCTTTCGGGCCTGGGAAAAATTTTTTTTGGGTTCCAACATAAAAGGGAAAACAAAAAATACCCAAGGGTGGGGTTGGTTAGTAGAGGGGGAAAAAAGGGAAAAAAAGAAAAAATTTTTAGGAAGTTTATTTCCAAAAGGGAAAAAAGGCCCTTTATTTCAGAACAGGGGGCCAACAGTCACTGGTGTTTTGAGCAGGGCCCGGGGGAAAAATGCCCGCGGGGGGAGGTGAAAATTTTGGGGGTTGTCCCCAGCTTTAGAGAAGGTACTGGAACCCAAAATTCTACTGAGGGTTTTTTTCCCCAATTTGGGGGCAGTGTAAATGAAAAGGGGAGGGCCTAAACTGACCCTGAGGAAACCCCCAACAGCAAGGGGGAAGGGGAGGGGAAAATTAGAACCTAAAAATGAGACACTGAAGGAGGGGGATCAGAAAAGAAAAGGGGAAACCCCCAACCGAGAGGGGTTTGCCCTGGGGGGCCAAAAGGCGCTTGAAGCTGGGGGAAAAGGTGGTGATCCACATTTTTAAAACGTTTTGCAGAGATCCAAGAGAAGAAAAGGGATTGTTACCCTGAGATTTTTGCTTTTGGGGGAAATTTCATTTGAAAATTTTAAAACCCCAAAGGCGGGTTTCCGGGGGGAAGTGTAGGGTGCAGAAAAACCTAAATTGCGGGGGGTAAAGAAGGGATTTAAGTAGAGATTTTGGGCGGGATTAGGCGAGGTAGACCAAGCGTTCCCAAGGATTTTTAGAGAAAAACCCTCAGCACCCCCGGGAAACACCCGCTGCAGTTGGCGATCTGGGGTTTGGCCATGGCTGGGGGGCCTTTTTGGACTCTGGGGGTGCGGTTTCTGAGGGGTTGCCAACTTTGCCCCGGGGTGGTTGTGGAGTTTCATTGAAATGTTTGACAGCCTGGTCAGGAAGGAGAGGGGGTAGAGTTTGGGGGGGCAGTGAACGGGAAATGGTTCTGTTTTTTTCCTTTTTTTTAATGGACGGTTTTTTTCTAAAGGGGATGTTTGAGCATGTTGGCCCAATGAAAGTGGGGGAAATTAGTGCTAAAAAAGGAAAGATAAGGTTGTGGCCCCCCCCCCCCCCCCCCCCCCCCCCGCCCCCCCCCCCCCCCCAAAAGAGCAAAAAGGAAAAATTAGGGGAAGTTAAAATTTTTGGGAAAAATGAAAAGAAGCCAGACCCCGGGAAGTTCTGACCCCTTGTGGGTTGGAGATTCAGTAAACGGGCGTTAAGGCCAAGAGAAAGGGGGTTATTGAAAGAAACTGAAGAAAAAGGGGGGACTTGGGGTCAAAAATGGGGTTTTTGAAATCCCCCATGATGAGATTTTGGAAATTTCATAGAGAAAAAATGGAAGTGACCCAAGGCACCCAAAATGACCCCAAAAAAGGGCCGGGTTTAACCCAAAGGGGGTTTTTTGGACAACGCACTCGGAGGGAAAAATTTGACCGAAAAAAATTTGAGGGTGGGGAAACCCAAAGGGGGGAAAGTAAGTGGGGGTTTACGGGGGAAGACCGGGTTTAAGTGCAATGTGGAGAGAAAATTTGCCAAAACCCCCCACACGACCTGTTCCGTTTTTGGGGGGTGGGGGGTGAAGTGAAGGCCCCCCTTAAGGTGAAGCGGCAAGGGGAAAAAGCGGTTTGTCAGAGGGCGGGAGCCATGTTTCGGGTGAGGGCCCAAAAGGGGGTTTGAGGGAGTTTGAAAAAAAAGGCCATGAACAGCAGTGATTTTTGGTTGCAGCGGAATGGGTGTTACATAGAGAAACACAAAAAAGGGGGGAAAGGAAAAAAATTTAACGAATAGGCAAAATTTTTGGGGGGGTTTTTTTTCTAGGGAAAGGGGAGGGGGGGGTTTGAGCGGGTAAGGGAAAGGGGGGGGCCGGGGGTTAGGAAAAAGTCCCCTGCACAAGAAGCGGGAAATAAAAAAAGGGGACAGCAGTTGGTTCGGGAAATTTAAATATAAAGGGCGTTTGTGCAGTAATATGTGACTGGATTGGGGGGGTTTAAAAGGGGGGAAAATTTGCATGGGGGGATGGGGACATGGGTGGGGGAAGGAGAAGGAGCTATATGGATAGAATTGCCCTTGGGGAAAGACGGGGTGGAAAGATAGGAGGGAAGGGCCTGCTCGGGTAGATATTTAAAAGCAAAAAGGGTAAATAGGGGGGGTTTGTGCCCGAATTTGCAGCTACTTAAAAAAAAAGGCGAGAGCCCAGCCCCCTTTTTCTCCCTTCTGGCTCTTTTCGGGATATTTTTAGGATTGTCACTTCAAATTGTCATTTAAAAAATCGGGCGCGGGGAAATCGGGCCCACAGCCCTGGGGTCCACAGACCGAGCCCCCAAAAACTTAAACTAAAATTTAGGGATGAGTTAAAATTTGGGAGCTTTTTGGGAAAAATTCAGGTGTCGAAAATTTGGGGTGAGCTACAAATATCTCTGCCAAAAAGAAAGCATTTTCAAGGGGAATATCGGGATTCAGGGCCCAAACACAAATAAAAAAACGGGTTTAAATTTTTGGAAACGAGCTAGCCAAAAAATTTATACAAAAAAAAAACCTTTTTTAAAACAGGCAGAGAAAAATTAGCCCTTTTTAATGCAGGGTTTTTGGGCTGGAAAAATTTGCTTTTTCCACACGAAAAGACAAAACCAATTTTAAAAACTAGGCAGGGGCCCCAATTTTGACATTTAATGCTTTTGGTTCGGCGGGGAACACCCTTTTACCAAAAAAGGACTACCTTTGAAAGGTTTGAAGGAAACGTAGTCGGGTTTGATATTAGGGAACCTCCAAAGTCTGCTCTATTAAGTTTTCTGGGTTTTTTCTGAGGATTGTCACTTAAAAAAAATTGGTCACTTAGTTTTTTGGCCCCTAAAATCTGGGCCCTCAGCCCCTCGGTCCACAACATATTTGGTATCATCACGCCGAAAAAAAAAAAGTTTTCTAAAAAAAATCTATTAAAAATAACCATTTATCCCGTACCCCTAAACACCGTAGAAAAAAAAAATTCCAAATCCCAAAAATTTTGCTTTTTTTTGGTTCATTTCTTGTTTCTAAAAAAAAATTTGGAAAAATAAAAAGTGAACAAAAAAAGCCCGCAGAAATTCCTTTTGTTTGAAAATAAAAAGTACACTTCACCCCTTTAAAAAAATGCACCCTCACTGACTACCGTAGGTGTTAATTGAAAAAAGTTATTGCTTACAGAAAATGACACCGTGGCGCAAATTTCAAAAATAGAAAAAAAATTTACGGTACCAAAACGTAATGGAAACTGTACATGTTTGGTATTGGCAGTTGCACGTCAACCTGTAGAATATAGCTAACACATAAATACCAAAAATTGAATGCCACAAAAAGAAACCTCCCGCAAACATAGCTCAAGTACATTTTTTTTCACATTTTGCCCCACTTAGATTTTTTTGCCATTCCCCAGTATATTCTATGGTAATATGAGTAACACCATTAGAAAGTAAATCTTTTCCCGCAAAATAAAAGCCCTCATATGTCTATGTAGGTGGATAAATAAAAATGTTATGGCTTTTGGAAGGAAAGGAGGAGAAAAATGAAGATTCATATTTTTTTTCTTTGGAGGGTTAAAGGGTTAATATAAAAATCAAACCTAGTAGTGAGACAACGCCCTTTAACACTTACATAAATTTTTGAAATATTTGATATAAAGTGACAATTATACTTGGTGATGTCTATGGCCCGATTTTGAATTTTTGCCATTAAGTATGTGGCTGGAATAGGAGAGAATCCAACATTCGCCGTTATGAGATGTCCGAAATAATTTGGTCATATTGGAATCTGGTCAACACGGACCATAAAAATCTGCATTATCTCCAGACAGCAGAGTGTCTTAATCCACGGCAAGTTAGATGGTCTCTTTTCCAGGTTGATATTTTCTGATCCACTTCTGACCTGTGGATAAGAACATACAGGTCCGTGCTCTCTGATGCTTTGGATGTGATAGGCCAAGAATCCAAACCTCAGCTCATCATTCCTCCCGAACGCCTGATCTCTGCAGATCCCAGGGTTCATTTTGTGTTCAAATTCTGGCATGACCTCTCTTTAACCATCTCCAGGTCTAATTGAACTTTTCCATGGCTTATCATTCGCAAACCCGCTAAGTAGAAAGGGTGAATCAAGTTCTGGGAAATAACTTGCGCCACTTTGTCTCTGCACGCCAATATGACTGGTCCGACCTTCTTACTCGGGTGGTATTTTCACATAACCATCTGGAGTCTAATTCGGCCAGAGCATCACCCTTCTATATCATGTATGGTCAATTACCTTATCTCCCTTTCCCTTTAGCAGCCTCATCTGATGTCCCCACCGTGGATGCCCAAATCTGGGACTTTGTGATAATTTGGCAAGAGGCCAGAAAAGCATTACAACGCGCATCCTCTCACATGAACTCTCAAGTAGACAAGGAGATCTCCTCCCATCATCACCTTTGGGGATAATGTGTGGCTTTCTGCCTGAAGATCCCAAGCTACAAATTGGGTCCTTGGTTCCTGGGTCTATTCAAGGTTCTCAAACACGTCAATCCTGTAGCCTCCAAGCTCCGCCTGCCTCCCATCTCTACGCATCCAAACTCCTTTCATGTTTCCCTCAAGCCTGTAGTTCTTAACACCTTCTCTCAAAAGGACAATTCTCTGACTCCTAAAGCAAACTGCACTGGCATCTTTGAGGTAAAAGAGATTCTGGCCCTGAAAACTGTTAGGGGGATGCGGTACTACACTATCACCAAAATGAAAAAATCCCTTTAAAATATAACTTTTAATCAAAAATCTCTAAAATATGTTACACCTAGGTAGTGATAGTGTCAACAAAAATACACATATCTAAGGGACAATGTATCTATACACAATCTTCGTACCTAATCCTTATCCCTATCCAGGCCTCTACTTATCTACGGCAGAGAACCCGCCCCAACAAGGGCGACCCCGCTATGTAGACCTGATTTCCTGCCTAAACACACCCTCCAAAAAAGCGTGTGCAGAGTGAATGCTCCGCACTATTCCACCTCAAAACCATAAACAATACATGGAGAAAAATTACTTAGTAGTTTAAGTTCAAAGTTAGTCTAAGAATTCACATTTAAAAATCCCCAGACGCTGCGTTTCGTCCCTCTCTCCCTGGGGCTCTTCAATGGGGTTAAGAAAAAAGTGTACCAAACCACTAGTCTTATCTCTCCAAAACTAGAGTACATACATAGTACCTGATCAGAGGGTAATTTCCATATGCCTGAAAAAAAAGGACAGAAAAAGCATATGTATTCACAGCTCTCAAATTAATTCAAAAAATTGTTTTAGAAAAACCCCTGTTCACCTTGAACTGAAAACGCGGTGTCCCCACGAGGGGTACTCCCAGAAAAACCCTATCACGGCAGACTTTATAGAGTAGGTGTTTTTAAAGCAAAACTTTTTAAATACCCCCCCATTACATTATTAAAAAGACCTACTGTCCAAACAGGTGCTGGATTAAAAGGGCCCCCCCCCCCCCCCCCCCGCGCCGGCATTCAATACACCGGACGACTCGGCGTCCTAGGCTGTTAAAATGCCATGTGCGGAATTAAAAATGGCCGCGGTGCCAGTGTGCCGCGTGGATCCCCGCGGATAAGTAAAGATTGCCGCAGTGGTCCGCAGGCCACATGGCGCATGCGCGAAAAGACGGCGACAGCGCCGATCCCCAGCCCACGCTTACCGATCGCGCCAGGCCAGACGGCGCACGCACCAGCAAGGTCCACTGTCCCAAGCCGGCTATTGCTAGTCTATTGCTTTCCCTGTTCTTATTAAAAGCATCAAAAGATAGAATGTGGCAGGTATCCATTGGCTACTGTCATGACAAGGGGGGAAAAGTATGTTATTTTGAAATGCAACGACACTCTATCAATGCAGAGTTAACCTCCTTTTATGTCTGTATTTTTTTTTTTACTCCTCCTATACCCCAGCAAACCCCATATGGAGGAGAACTGTGTAGGTACAAGCAATATATTGTATTCAGTAAGCATTTTTTAAAATTTAAGGTTTAAAATACCTAGGAGAACCTTATTTTTTTTGGGCAAGAAAAAGTCATCCGAAAAAGTTTCCAAAACCCTAAAACCTATCTAAAAAATTAAATTCTTGTTACATCTAAACATTCACCTCACCAAAATTTCTCTAAATGAAGCATGAAAAAAGAGAGAGATTCATTGAGACCAGTGGAATACACAATCCAGTCTATAAATCCCCTGCTTTTTTTTGGAGAATCTTTTTTTCCCAATCCCTTTCCTTTTAAATTTGGGGGGCGAACAATCTCAAACCCCCCTAAAACTCCAAGCCATCCACCCTTTCCACCATGTTTCTCAAAAAAAAATGCCTTGCAAAAGGGGGTCCCTGCGTCTTTTAAGTCTCCCCCAATTTAAATATTCAGATGAACTCTGTTTGGGTTTTCCCAGTTTCAAAGGGGATGGCATGTGGCCAAATAAATGACCCCCCGGGACACAGTTGATGACCCTGTGATGTTATATCTCGACTCCCTTTTACCACCAAAAATTTTACAATTCCCACAAGAGGGCAAAAAATTAAAATTTGCCCCATTTTAAACAGCCATGGCGTTATCAGCCAGGTTTTCCCCCTGAGGTGGTGCACAAAAATGGGTCCTAACTAGGGATCCCCAATACTTTTTACCTTTTCTGTATGTAAATTGGGGGAGGCCCGGTTTGGAAGGCTCTAAGATTTTTATCCTGTAAAAGGACCTTCCAGAATTTTTTAATAAATCCCTTATTGGTGAGCGTTTGAGCAAATTCTCCAATGATGCCAAAACCTTTTTTAAAAATTTAAGGGGTTTTTCTTTCCTTTTAGGCCAAGAGGTTGGTTTATCCCCTCTTAGGGCTCTCGGGAAAGCTTCCCTTTAAAGGTTTTTGTGGGTAACCCCTCCCAGTGACCCTATTTTCAATTTGGGGGTGCTGTTTAAAGGGGTTTCCCCATCCGACAGTTTTCCCCCAGGGGAGATACTGTCCCGTGGAATGCCTCTGACAAAGGCCTCGGGTGAAGCTCCCCCATTATTAGACTGTTTTAGTTTTTTGTCTTTCTATACCCCTTTAGGGGTTAATGAGAAACCGGATTTTTTCGAAAATTTTTAAAAATCCAAAAAGGGCGGGTTGTAAAACTCTTCCAAGTGTGGGTGAACTCGGGCCCCAATGTTATTATAATTCGGGAGAATTAAAAAACTTTCAAATGATGGCCACTCCCCCTTTCCCAAAGATCAGGATGTAATCAATGAACGGGGTCCCCCGGGAAAGATTTTTCCCCCGCCCCCCTCCCCTTTTTTCCCCCTCATTAAAAAGGTGTTTTTCTCCCCCAAGCCCGGGAAACCCAATTGGCATAAGTGGGAGCACTAGGGCCCCCCATTCCCGGGCCCCCCTGGCGGGGTGGGTTAAAATCTTGCGGTAAAATAGAAAGAAAATTTCTCCCCCAAGGGGAAAACCCAGAAGTGCCAAAAAAATTTCGTATGGGTTTAAAATTGAACCCCCCTTGTTTCCCAAAAAAAATTAGTCAATCACTTTCAGCCCTTTTTCCCATGGGGTATCGAAAAATTAAGCGCCCCCTACGTTATATTTCATAAAAGTTTTGCCCCGGGTCTACTAAAATTTCCCTTCAAGCTTAAAAAGAAAGGTTTCAGTGTCCCTGAGTTTTTTGGGGGTAGGGTTTTTGAAAAATTTCTCTTAAATTTTTATCAAAAAATAAAATCCCCAGGTTTTTGGGAATCAGGCCCCCTACCCCCGGAAACAATGGGTCTACCCCTTTAAAGGGTATTTTTTCCCTTATGCACTTTTCACCCTATAAAAAGTCGCCATTACGGGGGAATTTTCCCGGTAATAAAAAAAGCCATTATCTTGTTTTTTAATGAGGAAAAAAAGAGGGGGAGGGAAAAAATATCCTCCTGTGGACCCGATTCTTTGGGGATGACATCCTAAATTTGTGGAGGGGCAGGGCCCTTTCATTTAAAAATTTGAAATTTTTCTCAAAAAATTATAAAAACCCTTTTGGCCCTGAGATTCACCCACATTTGGGAAAGGTTCACACTGTTTTTTTTGGGGATTTAAACACCCCTCAAGAATGGTTTTCTCACTTAAAAATTTAAGGGGGTATAAAAAAGACAACATCAAACGAACAGTCTACCAGATGGGAGAGCTTTTCACCCAAAGGCCCCTTCTTGTCAGAGGCATTCCAGGGGGGGGAACAGTATCTCCGCCTGGGGAAAAATTTGTTCGGATTTGGAAACCTAAAAACAGAAACCCCAAAGGGATTGAGAAATAGGTTCACTAAGGGAGGGTGTTTTAAAAAAAAATTTTTTAAAAATTTAAGGGAAGTTTTCCAGAGAGCCCAAAAGGATTAGAAAAAAAACCTCTTGGTCCCAAAAAGGAAAAAAACAACCCTCTGTTTTGGGAAAGGAGCGATTTTGCGCATCATTGGAAATTTAGCTAAAAACGCTCACCAGAAAAGGGGATATTTTAAAAAATACGGGAAAGGGTCCTTTTACAGGATAAGATCTTAGGGGGCCACCCTCCCGGGCCTCCCCCCAATATTACTTTACAGAAAAAGGTCAAAGTTTTGGGGATCACTATTTTAGGAGCCATTTTTGGGGCACCCCCTTTCAGAGGGAAACCTGGCTGAGTAGACACCCCCGAATGGTTTTTTTTCTTTTTGGGGCCCAAATTTTAAAAATTTTTGGGCCCCTCTTGTGGTAAATTTTGTAAACTTTTGGGGGGTTTTAAATGGGGAGCCCGGAGATAAAAACATCACAGGGTTCATCAACTGTGTCTCCGTAGGGTCATTTTTTTGGGCCCCAACATGTCCATGCAAACCTGAATTTACGGGGGAAAAACCCCAAACGGGGATTTCCCAAAAAGTAGAAAAATGAAAAAGTGGGAGACTTTAAAAAAGAGCTGGACACCCCCCATTGCAAGGCAAAAATGTTAGAAAAACCTTTGGGTTGAAAGGGGGAGGGCTTGGATTTAGAGGGATTGAAAAATTTTTCCCCCCCCCCAATTAGGGAGGAGAC
>JAODAL010086604.1:0-10198 GCA_025379985.1 Phyllomedusa bahiana | reverse complement strand
ATTAAGGAGTTTACTAGTCTCCTGAGCTGTGGGGCTTCTGCTAATTGGAGGCTCTGGCAGTTGTCGGATTTGTCAGCTCTCGTGTACGGTTCTAATGTAACCAGGCAACAATGTACAATCTCTCAAATGGTAATGGGAATGAAATGACTCCAGAAAACGGATTTCGGTGTGACACTTCTCAGGCGATGGGTGGCAGACAGGAATGTTTTCTGAACACAGAATGCCTTGTTTTGTTCCTCTTCTGGGGATGGTAATTACCGGCTGATTATAGGATGTGCTACTTTGATTGACAATGTTTATTTGTAGGCAGAAGAGATGATAAAAGTGTTTTCCTTTTGAGATTGATTGACACTAATAGACGTGAGCACCAGATCTTCCTACCGACAAACTCTCAGGATTTCCATAGCCAAATCTTCTATCTTAAAAGGTTAATATTTAGGTCTTTATTACCTTCCTATACAAGTATCACAATCTCTTCTGAACACAGTTAACCCTTTCCTGCCACAGCCTATTTTTTTTTGTTATGTTTATTTTTTTCTCTGCACCTTACAAAAGCTAGAACTTTTTTTTTATTTTTCAATCTACATAGACATAGGAGAGCTTTGTTCTTGCAGATCAAGATATACCTTTTTTAAGGGTGCCTTTAACTTTTTACCAAGGGTTTTTACTGTGAGACAAAAAAAATAAAATTTAAGGGTGACATTAAAAAGGAAGGCGCGTGAGGTAAATTGCGATCTCGTTTCAGTGTTAAGCCCAAAAGTATGAAGGGGTTTTTTGTGCGTTCATAAAGGGTGAAAATCCCCCCCCCCCTGTGGGGGTTTGGCGTGTTACGGAACTTTTAAGGCAAAAAATTTTAATGCCCTAACATTTTTTAAGGGTTATAGCAAGGCTAAAATAAGAAAAATCTTTAGAATAGCTTCCCTGAATAAAAAACTATGGGAGGGGGAACCTGCCTTTGTTGGGTTACAGATCCCAGCAATACCGTGCTGTGCCAGCTCTTCTGTATGTGGGAAAAAGGGGGGGAGAGCGCAAAAATTTAAATTTAAAATTTAATCTAGTAAAAATTTAAAAATTTTAAAATTCAAAAAAACATAAATTGGGTTATTTTAATGTAAAATTAGTTTTAGATTTTTTAAATTTTCCAAACTCCCTTTTATAAGGGCACAGACAGGGCAATCTGCCAAAATGCCCGGGGATCGCCCAAAGGTATGTTGTTTCCGGGGGCCCCGGTTCGACAAAACGGGGGATGGGGTTTGACAGATTGCTGGGGGGGGCGGTGAGAACCCCAGCGGGTCAGGTCCACATTGGCCCCAAATTTGAAAAATTTTTGGGGTGGGTTGGAAAGGCCCCTTTTAAAAAACTTTTCGGGGATTTGGGCCCAAAAGCTCAAGGAAGGACCTCCAGGGTAATTTTTTCAAAAATTTTAACCTTTTTCCAGGGCCAAAAAAAGAGGCAGGGGGAGTTTAGAGGGTGAATAAGTGGCTCAAAAAATTGGTGTAAAAAAGAGGGATTTGGGGTTTTTGGAGAATTTGGGGCTGATTTCCCCTGTCTTGGCTACGGGTCTAGGGCTGGGGAAAGGGCGGGAACCTAAAGGGGGGAAGGGTGCAGCTGTTTTGGGGGGACAAAATGGCGGGGGAAGTTGGAGGACTAGTTAAACTAGGGACGGGTGGGGGGGGGAAAAACAAACACATTTAGAAGGGAAAAGTAGGGGAAGTAGAGAGCGGGGAATTTAGGAATAAAAAGGGGGGTGGATTTGGGGGGAAAGGGGGGGTAGCAATAGAAAAAAAAGGATCAGGGAGAAAGGAATAAAAAAGGAAAAAAAAAATCTCAAAAATTCACTGCCCAAAATGCCAGGAGTTTTGGACCAAAAAAAAAAATTAAAATGAATCGCTTTTAAAAAATTTAGTTTGAAGAAAAAAAAGGACATGTGGGGAAAAAACCTGGGGACATGGCGGGAAACGGAGCTAGGGATGGGCGGTTTTTAATTTACAGGGATACAGTCTATTTAAAAGGGATGGGAAAGCCCCGGAAGGGGGGGGGGTGTCTGTCTCTATGAAAAATCCGTTTCCCATCCAAACACTGGGTGGGGGGGGAAATATGGGTACAGGTAAGGAAAAAGTGGAAATAAATTAGGGGAAAAAAAATTTATTTTTGGGGGTAACAATAACAATATAAGCTAATCGGAGTCTGTATGGCCCCCTAAATAAACCAGAACCCATAGAATTGTACCCTGGGCCCAAATAGATGAGGGGCAAATCAAAAAATGAGGTTTTTATTTTTAAGGGGCCGTTTTTAAATACCCGGGACATAAATTGGGGAATTTAAACCCCTGTAATCTCAAAAAAAAGGAAACGGGTTTTTTGGGTCAATAACAAATGAAAATTCCCTTTGCCAAAGGGTTTGCAAAAAACCAAAATAGGGGAAAGGGGCACTTTAACTTAATATTGACTAATAGCCCCTGACGAGTAAAAAGGTTTAGATTGGGGGGCACCTAGGAAATAGGGCCCAAAAATATAAAACTTTTCCCCGTTTACCTTCAATAGAGTTTTTTTGTCAAGGAGCCAAAAAAACCCCTAAAATTTTGGGGGAAAGGCCCCAAATTTTATTTTTCTTAGGGAGGCCCTAACCGTTTTGAGGGGGAAAATATTTTTAAAATAGGGCAGAAAAAATAATAAATGGGATATTTTTTAAAAACCATTTGGCGCCCACTGTGAGAGGTACATCCCCTTAGGGTTTAATAAAAAATAAAAAAACCCGGGAAAAAACCCCAAAATGGGGTTTCAACAGGGATGTAAAAGAGGCAATAAAAAAAACAAAAAAAAACCCTTTTCACCTACTAAAACGGAGGGAAATTTGAAGGGGCCCCAAAGGGGAAGCATAGGGAAAAAAAAAAAAAGTTTTAAAAATTTTAAGGATAAAGGAAGCAAAACTGGAGAGGGAAAAGAAATATCGCTATAGAAAGAAAAAAACCCCCCAAAAAATATTTTTTTCCCTATAAAAAACAGTAAAAAGTTTTAAAAAAAAAAATTTTGGGCCCCCCTTTTAAAAAGTACAGGGGGAGAGAAAAAAAAGGGGGTGATAAAGAAAAAAGCAAACCTATTTAAACATTTTTTCTCCACTGTTTTTACCGAGGAGGATGACCTTCCTGTTGAACCCGAGGGATGAGGTTAAAATTTCCCCAAATTTTAAAAGGTTTTTTTGTCTAAAACCCCGGAAGAAGTGCGCTCCGTCTTAAGGGAAAATTTTAAAAAAGACCCAAAACCCCCGGGCCCGATGGGTTTCACCCAACCCTTCCCAAAGGGGGTTAATGAATTTATAGATAGGCCCCCCATTCCCTTTAAAATTTATGGGGGTTATAATAACGGGGTATTTTCCCAAAGGATTGGGGGCATAGCAAAATGTGGGGCAAAATTTAAAAAGGGGTCAAAAAATGATCCAGGAAAAATATAGGCCGGTAAGTTTGACCTCTGTTGTAGGTAAAAATTTTTAAGGTTTTTTCAGAGGGCTTCCTGGGGTTCTCAAAATGAAAAATTTAAAAGTATAACGCCGTTCCAGCTTTGGGGTTTTTGGGGGGAAGGGGTCGGGTTTTCCCCCGTCAGATAATCTCCACTTCTATGAGGAAGTCAGTGCTAGGGGCTGGAAACGGGGGAGGACGGGATGTCATAAAATCTAGTTTTTTTTAAATCTTTTTTTAGGGGGTTTCCACATTTAAAAAGGTTTTGGGAAGTTAAAAAGGGGGAAAACTTGGACTGGGGGGAAAATGTGTGGCAAATGGGTAAGCAACTGGCTCACGTTTTAAAACAAAGGGGGAGTAATTAAAAGTACATACTCAACTTGGAAACGCTTTTTTGTGGGGTAACCCCCAAAGGGTTTATATTGGGCACTATCCTCTTTTCCCTTTTTTATTAACATCTTACACATGGAATTCCGTTTTAAAAATCGATCTTTGCGAAAATACTAAACTCTGTTTTAAAATAATCAAAACAAAGAGGGTATGTTTATTTAAAAAAGGGGGAAAAACTGGGGGTAAGTTGGAGGCCGGGGCAGGGGGAAAAGGCAAAATTTTGGGTTTTTAAAAGTGATAATGCAAGGTTATGCACATGGGGGAAAAAAAAACCCCTTACATGAATACATGGGTTTAAAAGGAAAAAGGCCCGGGGAAAAGTACTTTGGGAAAAGGGCTTGGGAATCCTGGTGGACATTAAAATTTTTTGTAAGGGCCCTGCAGACAGCAGTGCCAAGGCAAAAGGATCATGGGGTGTATTAAAAGGGGCCCTAGATGCCCCATTTATGGGAAAAATTATTTTCCCTTTTACAAGTAAAAGGTTGAAAAACCCATGGAATATTGTTTTAAAGTTTTTTGGGGGGAACCCCTGCCAGGAAAAAAATTTTAACTTTAACAGTACAAAGGGGGGCAACAAAAAAAAATAAAAAAGGGTGGGTGGATACAGTACCCAAAAATTTGGGAAGATTAGGGTTTTTTAATTTAAGAAAAAGACGGGTTTGGGGTTTTTTTTACATCAAAGGTCAATTTAAGTCTCCCCCAAGAAATTTTTTATACCCAAAAAGGCTGATCTAGAACAAAAGGGGGCCCCATATTCTTGAGGGAAAGAAAGTTTCTACAAAACATAGAAAGGGTTATTTTTCGTAAGAGCAATGGGGACTGTGGAACTCTTGCCAAAGGGAAATTGGGCATTTGGGGAATTCACAACAGGTTCACAAAGGGTTTTTTTATGCTTTTCCCGGATGTAATAAATTAAAAAGTTATGGGGACCAGGATTCTGGAGAAAGGGGCTGGATACATTTTTTAAGGGGTATAAAAATAAAAGGGTTTTTAGGACCCGGATTCTGGAGAAAGGGGGTTGGGAAAAATTTTTAATGTAATAATATAACAGGTTTTTATTGGGGCCAAATTGGAAAATTTTGGAAAAAAAGGGGGAAATTTGGGGGGTTTTGGCCAGGGATTTTTCCCCATTGCCCCAATTGGGGGGGGGGGGGGTCCAAGGGAAAGGGGTTTTTCCCTTAAAAAAGGGGCCCTTTTGGGTTCTACCTCAAAGGGGGGGTTTTTTTCCCTTCCCCTGGATCAAACCCCCTTACAAAACAGGCCCGAAAATGGATGGACTTTTGTCTTTTTTCCCGGCCTTAAAAAACTATGAAAAAAAATAAAAAAAAAAATAAAATTTTTTTTTTTGGGGGGAAGGGGTTTTTTTTTATATTTTTTGGGATAAATTTTATATTTTATATTTAAATTTTTTATGAACAAAATTTTTTTTTAAATTTTTAAAAAATTTGGGATACAGTTTGATAATTTAAAAAAATACTTTTTATTATTGTAGGGGGGAATTGAGAAATATTGGCATTTTTTTGCCCTTTAAAGGCAAATCAACTCCACTGCGACTCCTCAGGCTCAGGCAAGAAATTGAGAAGTTCCTTCCGACATAATCCCCTAATTTTGCCAACCACATTCATAATTTCTAAATTACGAGTGTGGCGACCCCCCAAACCCCCGGGCGCCCCTTTTAGGCGCATTTGAAAAGGGGTTATCTTACAAAAAATCGCCAACAGTTCATTTGGCCATTAGCATTGTACCCCCTCATTTGGGCATTGTACACCAAAAAAGGAAAAAAAAAAAAAAACAATCATACAGTCCCCTAAGTTAGGGAAAGTAAAAAACTAAAAATTCGGGATGTTTGCAGGTTTTTTTTTTTTTCTTGCTTCATTCTTTTTTTATCGTATTTGCAGGTTGGAAAATTTTGGGAACCAAATTAGGAATTTTGTTTAAAGATTTTGGACTTTTTTGAAAAAAAAAACTTTTTTATGTTTAAATGTGGCGCAGCGCCCAAAACTTGTTTGTACTTTAATCTATGGACTGGAGAAAGGGGGCATTTTTTGTGGGCTAAAGTGTTCTTTTTATTGGTACTATTTTGGGATACATCCAACTTTTTGATCACTTTTCATTCTAATTTATGTGGGACGTAAAACTACCAAAAAAAAAAAAAAAATTTGGTGTTTGGATTTTTTTTCTTCTACAGTGTTCAGCTTACAGAATAATGATGTTATATTTTAATAAATTGGAGTCTTACGAATGCAACAATGCAAGAACCTGCCGCCTCTTTATTTGTAAAATGGCAAAAGGGAGGTGATTTTAACTTAAATTTTTTACATTATTTTTAAACCTTTTTTTTTAAATTTTTTCCTTGTATTTTTTTCCCCTATGTATTTAACTAATGGGGGCCTTTATCAGCAGTTTGGCTTAATCGACAGACAGCACCTGTCAGATATGGAGCAGGCTCACAAAACTCCTTAACAGCATTACGATGTAAGTTTACGTCAAATGTCGGTAACCGGTTCAACAAAAAACCCTAGAAGATTAAGTACATCCTTCCCAATACTCCAACCTGGCCTATATCATACCAGTATTTTTCTTATGTGTAATGAAGGTTAAAGGGTTGTTCCAATCTCATTCAGGCTCCGACTGGCCCACCAACGAGTCGGTGAAATCCCCAATGGGCCCTGAGCTCCAGTGGGCCCTGAGGTTACTGCCGCTGACACACAGGGCCACCGCATACTGCCTCAGAATGTCCGGGCCCTGTGACTCGGGTGTTCAGAGGCAGGACTCGAGGATATGGGGCTAATATCCTCGATCCCCGGGACTGTACGGCCTTATGTCATATCATCACGCTGCCTCCACCGGACTTTAATACAGCCACCCCCACTCGCATATAGGACTGGATAAGTGGGCTTTTCAGCTTGTCTCTGACATCAGGACGACTTTTCTTGCCCAATGATCCAGTGAATAATGGATTAAAATTGAAAATCTGCCAACAATAAAGGGAAATTTTGAATTTTTACCTCCACTTTTCTTTAACTTCTGTGAAACACTTAGGGGGAAAAAAAAATTCTAAATGGGGGTTTTAAATTTTTAAAGGGGGTGCGGGTTTCTTAGGGGGAAAGTCATTTATGGGGAAATCAAACCCAATTCGGGCCCCCCTAAAAGCCGGGTTCAGAAGGGAAAGGGCCCCTAAAAAATTCTAGGTTAAAATTTTTTCTTGAGAATTTTTAAAATATGACTACAAAAATTTAAAAAAACCCTATAAATTTCAAAAAAAAAAATTTAAAAAATAAAATTTAAAAAATATCCCAAACCCTACAGTAGACTTTATGGTAATGCTATTTTAAAATATTTTAGTGGAATAAATATCTGTGTGACACATAGAAATTTCTGAAGTTTGCAAATGGCAAATTTTTCAAAATTTGTACAAATTGTGATATTTTTAAGAAATAAACAAGGATTGCATGGACCAAAATTTATTTTTTAAAATTTTAAAAAACAAAAGGGGGGACAATATAAATCCTGGCGCTTTCAGGCCCGTTCTAAATAGCTTTAAAACAGGTTTAGAATCCCGAAAGTATGGTGTTCTTCTTAGGTGTTTCATACAGGTGCCCGTGTAGAAACCAATACCACAAAACTTGGCTCAGGCACCCCCTTTACCCTGGTCTGTTCTTCGCAGGGCAAATATAGGGCGTGAAGACCAAAACCAAAAAGTCGGTTTTAGGCAAAACCCCCTTTACCCTGGTCTGTTTTTCTGGGAGGTCATACATACAGGGGAGGTAAGCCAAAAACCACAAGTCTGGCTCGGCACCACCTTTAAACCCCGGTCGGGGTGTTCCTGCAGGTCATTTCTTTCAAAGGGAAATGTTTGAGCCAATACCACAAGTCTGGTCAGGGGACCAACCCCTTTTCCCCGGTTGGCTTTTTCTTTGCAGGTTTTTTACTACTGGGCAGTGAGAGCCAATACCAAAGTCTGGCTCAGGGGACCACCTTTTCCCTGGGCTGGCGTTCTTCTGCAGGGCATACATAAGGGCAGTTAAATCAATTTCCCCAAGTCTGGCCAGGCACCAAACCCTTTTTCCCCCCGGGTTTTCTTTGCAGGGCATTTAAAAACAGGCGGGGTTTTGAGCCAATACCACAAATCTTGGGGTCAGGGGACCACCTTTACCCTGGTCTGGCTGTTTTATGAGGGCCCAAAAATACAAAGGGAGTTAGACCCCAATACCCCCAATCCTGGCTCAGGCACCAAACCCCTTTTTTCCCCCGGGCCCGTTTTTTCTAAAAAAAATAAAAAACCCGGGGAGTGGGAGAAACCAAACCAAAGTCGGCTCAGACACCAACTTTACCCCGGGCTGGCTGTTTTTCTGCAGGTCATACATACAGGGGCATGTAACCAATACCCCCAAGTTGGGGTCCCGGCGCCCCCTTTACCCGGTTGGGTTTTTCCCCGCAAAGGGAAGAACAGGGCAGTGTAGAGCCAATACCACAAGTTGGTTCAGGCGCCACCTTTACCCGGTCTGTTCTCCTGCAGGTCATACATACAGGACGTTGTAGAGACAATCCCACAAGTCTGGCTCAGGCACACCCTTTACCCTGGTCTGGCTGTTCTTCTGCAGGTCATACAAAACGGGGGCAGTGTAGAGCCAATACCACAAGTCTGGCTCAGGCACCACCTTTACCCCAGTCTGGCTGTTCTTCTGCAGGTCATACATAAAAGGCAGTGTAGAGCCAATACCACAGTCTGGCTCAGGCACCACCTTTACCCTGGTCTGTTCTTCTGCAGGTCATAAATACAGGGCAGTGTAGAGCCAATACCACAAGTCTGGCTCAGACACCACCTTACCCTGGTCTGGCTGTTCTTCTGCAGGTCATACATACAGGTGCAGTGTAGAGCCAATTCCCACAAGTCTGGCTCAGACACCTTTTACCCTGGTCTGGCTGTTCTTCTGCAGGTCATACATACGGGGCAGTGTTGAGAGCCAATACCACAAGTCTGGTCAGGCACCCTTTACCCTGGTCTGGCTGTTCTTCTGCAGGTCATACATACAGGACAGTGTAGAGACAATACACAAGTCGGTCAGGCCCCACCTTTACCCTGGTCTGTTCTTCTGCAGGTCATACATACAGGCAGTGTAGAGCCAATACCACATGTCTGGCTCAGGCACCCACCTTTACCCTGGTTGTTCTTCTGCAGGTCATACATACAGGCACAGTGTAAAAGCTAAAACCACAAGTCTGGCTCAGGCACCCCCTTTACCTGGTCTGGCTGTTCTTCTGCAGGTCATACTTTACAGGCGCATTTTAGACCAATACCACAAGGTCTGGCTCAGGCACCACCTTTACCCTTGTCTGTTCTTCTGCAGATCATACATAGAGGGCAGTGTAGAGCCAATACCACAAGTCTAGCTCAGGCACCACTTTTACCCCAGTCTGGCTGTTCTAACTATTCTGCTCCTAGGTTTGGCATCAAAGAATCATAAATGTGTCTTCGTCTATGTACTGTATGTGCTGCGATGCCCCCAGAACACCCCAAAATCTTTGCCGCATTAAAAAGTGTCTTTGGCAAATTACAAAGGCAATTATTGCACAAAAGTTTGGCGTGCTCCTGTTCATACATTCTCTTTGGCTCAAAGTACACCAGAAACTGGCGCAGCCCCGTTCATACATGTCACCCAATGTGTCACTAGAAAGGAATCTCTGAATCACGTGGATAAGTGAAAGTATCAAAAAGTTATTCCCATAAAGTGTCAGGTGTAAATTTTAAAAAAAGGGGCTCTGTCAGGGAGGCCAAACTGTCTGCGGCGGTAAGGGGTGAACCATTGTATGCCTTCTTTTCATGGCCTGGCATATAGGTCTTGATGTTTTACAAGTGCTGATTTGTATAGGCTATTACTGTGGGATGTGTACTCCTTTGTACTGTCTTTCTTTTTTCTTGCTTTTGCTGGACTGAACCAGGGTCACAATAGTGTTGTGCTTTAGATTTGGGTTAAAGTCAAATTCAATCCGATTAAAAGCAATTTGATTTATGTATCCCCAAATTCAATTTAGGCAAAAATAGCCAAAAACAAACCCTAATGCTATCCTCAACTCTATGGTGAATAGGGTTAGTGGGGTTCACATGCAATTTTTGCAGCTTGCAATTTGTGTGCCATAAACGCATTCATTTGCACTGTTGAAATTACACGCATGCAACTGCATCATTTCAGTGCAAGGATGCGGTGCATTGGCCCACGGTGGCCTCACTTCTAGTCTGACAATTGCCTCATGGCTTCCAGTATGGCCTCTCTCCTGGTCTACAGAATCCACAGGACCATCATCACTCGCGGTGGCCCAAGATCCCCAAATACCCGGGGTTCCCCCCTGTAG
>JAODAL010086603.1:0-10198 GCA_025379985.1 Phyllomedusa bahiana | reverse complement strand
GAATGAAAATTCAGCAAAATAAACCTATATAACATTTAATAAAAAGTTTGCCCTATTTAATTAGGCGGGCCCAAATGTCAGGGCTTAAACTGACCCCGGGATGTTTCAAAAGGTTAGGGGAAATGGGAAAAGGGTGAGAAATGGTCATGTAAAAAGAAGTTCAGCACAGGGTGCCTGAAACAACCCTGGCAACCCTGTAAATTTGAAAAGGACGAAGTATAAGAATGTGGGGGTTTTCTAGTTAAAGGATTTGTCCACCCCTTCACAAAAAAAAAAAAAATTAAAAATACCCAAAAAAGTACTAAAGCAAATCCAACATTGCCCCCTAAGTCAATTAGGCTTTGTTTTACCTCCAGTAGCCCCGCAACACGCAAATAATCAATGGCTTAAAAAGGCCCCCCGCCATTCCATGGACAAACCGCCCGGGGAAGAGAGAGCTCGTGAATGGGGTATGTGGAACCGCACATGCCCTCTAACCCACGACTAGCTGTAGTGGTTTCGGGCCCTACCAAAAAGAAAGACAAGATGACCGCTCGAGCTCCAATGAAAAGATTAGCAGCGTGCAAGAGTGAATACAAGGGTTTTTTTTGTTAAAGTGTACCATTTTTAGCTGGTTGAAAATGTGTAGCTGAAGTTGGACAGCCCTTAAATTTGGGCTTTTTCACAGCTATTCTTTACACTGTGCTGCTCCTAAACCTTGGTTCGAAAGGGCATCAAAGTTCATTTCTTAAATGGGTTGGTTGCAAAACCTGAAAAATGGTTGGATAAGTGACGACATGCATGACTTTTGGGGGTTTTCCAAAATTCAAAAATGTTTTTGTCATCTCACACAGTTAGGCATACAATATTTATGGTATATTCGAACCCCATTAAAATGAAAGGGCAAGTTCTGACCACTTCCTGCAAGCACCCAAGCTTTTGGGGCCCCTTTTGGTGAGGACTCAGATGTGCCCCTTGACCTTTCACACATTTAAGTGGCCAATAAATAAGCATAAAGTGAAAAGGTGGGAAAAACCCCCTTTTTTTTGGGGGAAACATTGGGAGTCCAGGGGTTCAGATTCCCCCAAAACGGATTGTAATAGTTAGATTTTAAAAGATTTAAGAATATGCCATTACTTTCTAAATTGGATGATCCCTTTAAACGGGGCTCGTTAGGGGGTGCAGAGGTAGCTGCGTTTTTCCGGGCCCTGGAGCCTAGGGGGCCAAAGACCCTCTATGCTAAGGAGTCTAATATTATAAATGGCCATGGTAGGTGGGGGCCCTTTTATGGATTTTGCACTGGACCCCCAAAGCTTTGAAGGGGGTTTTTTTTCTCGAGGATTGCTGCTTTTTATTTTAAAAAAGTTTATTCAAAAAAAAAGTCACTTCCCAATATGTTTCCATTTACAGTGCCCAAACCTATTCCAAAGAAAATTCCCCTCTTGGGGGTGCATGCCCCCTTCAGGTCTCTTTAGTTTAAAAGCCCTGTTTGATCTCCTTTGAAAGGCTGAAAGCGCTGGCACTTTAGCTACGGGCCCTTTGGTGTCCTTAAAACCAGCTCATCACTGCAGACCGGGTTGGGAAAACCCAGTAAACACTAAATTTCCCCAAAAATGAAACGGGAGAAAAAAGGACAAAAGAAAGGGATGAATTGTTGTAGTGAGACAACCCCGTTTGGGCGAAAGCCAAAAGGGCTAGGAAAATACCGGCCGGTTTGCCGGCCGGTATTTGTCCTGTTTTGGGCCGTCGAAAGGGCCGCTTTTTGGGGGGAGGGCCCTTTTTCCCCCCGATAAAGTGGGGGAAACGCCCTCCCCCCCTTTCCCATTAAAGAAGACATCTTCCTTTCCGGAAACCGGAGGGGAAAGATTGTGTTTTCTACAATGTTTTTGCCGCCGGACCCCCCGGGGGAAAAAAAAAACGTCCGAGGGGAAAAAAACCCTTTTGCGGGTTGGGGACTGCTGCAGGGGTTTTTTTCCTTTGAGCAAAATTTGGGGCTAATTTTTGGGGGCCGGTTTTTCTGGCGGTCTGAAAAACCCCCCAAAACCGGCTAAAAAAAATCCGGCCGAAAACCCCCTTGACGGGGGGGGCCAGGGCCCTTTTAAAATTTAAACGCCTTCTGCGTAAAGGGACACTGCAAATTTTAACCCCTTTCCCTAAATATACCCCCAAAGTGAAACTGCAGAAATAAAAAAAAAGCTCCCCAATGGGTTTAAACCCCAACATTAAACATCCGTTTTTTGGGATTTTTTTTCCTTCACAAAAAACCGAAATTGGGCATTTGAAGAAAACCAGAATAAACACAGAAATCTTTTAAAATTTTTTAAGAGCTCTCCTAAAAAAAGCAAAAGAAGAAAAAAAAAAAAGGGCCCCGGGGAAATTTACCTGTGTGAAAAAAAAGGAAAAAAGCAATAAAGAAAATTTATAGACGGGTTTCCCGGGCGGTGTGATTTCATAAGTTGTTTGTCCCATGAAAAGTTGCGTCTTTTGTGGGAAATTTAAAACAGTTAATGAATATTCTCCAATCCCAAATTTTTTAACCAAACCCAAAAATAAAATATCAAAACTGTCCCCCCCTGTTTTTTCCGTACAATGGGGGCCCTATCCTTTTTTTGCATGAGATCCCATGCCCCCAGCCAAAACGGGGCCCCAGAAAGGATGGAATGAAATATCGGTTTTGGTAAAAAAATTTTGTTTTCCACGCGATAAGGAATTTTCCCACGGTCTTTTGAACCAAGGAGGGAAAAAGTAAAATTTTCATTTTTTCTTTCTGTGGAGGTGGTTTTGATTCTGTGGTCTCTCTATGGTGGAAGGTTCTTCAGTTGGGCATACCGATTTGTAAGAAGCTGAATGACAAAGGAGGCTCAATGAGCTATAATCATCCCGCATGAGGTGCGGCGGACTTAGTAGTCTTTTAGGATCTGGGACTTCGCATAGCACAGTGCCCAAACCCACCTAGGACCCATGGTGTGCAGAACAAGTTCACCTGATTTGATGTTATATGGTAAGGGGGAGCACTGTAAACCCGCAACTTAAATCGGGGACCACCAAGAACCGTTTGTGGGACGTTTCAAAAGAATTGCCTGCATGTAATCAGTGAGTAAAGGATACTCAGGACCCAATCTTCCTAATCACAGCTTCGGGTTTGGTTTCATTTTGTTTTGCGGGGAAACGGTGGATATCTAAAAAATAATGAAGCACAATGTAAAATATGCCAATGTATGCAAAGCTGGCAAACACACATCTACGTCATAGAAACAGAGAGAGGGAAGAATGCCCAAAGAAGGGAGAAAAGGTGATGTGCGCTCATATGTCTCCATTAAGGAACTTGTTAGATGGTTTATTGCTTGCCTATCTAGAAGCAGGATATGATAGAGGGAGTGGAGCTGATGCTCTGTGATGATATAGGGTTATATGATAAGGGAGATGAAGTGAGCACTGTGATCATAATAGGGTTATATGATGAAAAGAGGAGCTGAGCTCGTGATATATAGGGTTATATAATTGAGGAGAGGAGCTGAGCTCTGTGATATAAAGGGTTATATGAGAGAGGAGCTGGAGTGCATCTGTGATTATATAGGGTTGTATTGATAGAGGGAGGAGAAGCTGAGCTTCTAGTGATATAATAGAGGGTGTTAGGAGAGAGGGAGAGGAAGCTGAGCTGTCTGTGTTATATGGGGTTGTTGTTTGAGGGAGAGAGAAGCTGAGCTGTCTGTGACATATAGGGTATATGATAGAGGAGAGGGAGCTGAGCTCTGTGATATATAGGGTTATGTGATGATGGAGGAGAGGAGCTGAGCTATACGAGAGAGATCCCACTATAGGGTTATATGATGGAGGAGAGAAGCTGAGCTCTGTGTATGATAGGGGTTAGTATGATAGAGGAGAAGGAGCTGAGCTCTGTGAGTTATATAGGTTTATATGATGGAGGAGAGGTGCTGAGCTCTGTGATATATAGGGGAGTTTTATGATGGAGGAGAGAAGCTGAGCTCTGTGATATATAGGGTGTAGTATGATAGAGGACGAGGAGCTGAGCTCTGTGATATATAGGGTTATGTGTTGATGAGGAGAGGAGCTGAGCTCTGTGATATTATAGGGTTATATGATAGACGAGAGAAGCTGACGCTCTGGATATATAGGGGATATGATAGAAAAGAGGAGTGTGCTCTGTGATGTTTATAGGGTTATATGGATGGAGGAGAGGAGTCTGAGCTCTGTGATTTATAGTGAGGGTTATATGATGTAAGAAGAGAAGAGCTGAGCTCTGTGATATAGTGAGGGTTATTATGATAGAGGGAGAGAAGCTGAGCTGTCTATGATATATAGGGATATATGTGATAGAGGGAAAGAAGCTGAGGCTCTGTGATATAGTTGGGTTATATGATAGAGGAGAGAAGCTGAGCTCTGTGATATATAGGGTTATATGATAGAGGGAAGAGAAGCTGGAGCTCTGTGAGTATATAGGGTATATTGATAGAGGAAGGAGCGAGCTCTGTGTATATAGGGTTATATGATAGAAGAGAGATAGCTGAGCTCTGTGATATGTAGGGTTATATGACTAGAGGAGAGAAGCTGAGCTCTGTGATATTAGAGTGTATATGATAGAGGGAGAGAAGCTGAGCTCTGTGATATATAGGGGTTTATATGATATAGAGGAGAAGATGCAGAGCTCTGTGATATATAGGGACGTATATGATAGAGGGGGAAGCTGAGCTCTGGGATTATATAGGGTTGTATATGATAGAGGAGAGAAGCATAGGCTCTGTGATTAATAGTAGCGGATATATGATAGATGGAGGGAAGTCTGAGCTCTGGATATATAGGGTGTGGTATATGATGTAGAGGAATGAGGAGCTGAGCTCTGTGATATATAGGGTTATATGATAGAGGAAGAGAAGCTTGAGCTCTGTGACATATAGAGTTAGTATGATAGAGGAGAGGAGCTGAGCTTGTGACTTATAGGGTTATTGATAGAGGAGATGGAGCTGAGCTTTGTGATATTTGGGTGTATATGGATAGAGGAGAGGAGCTGGGCTCTGTGATATATGTAGGGTGTATATGATAGACGAGAGAAGCGAGCTCTGTGATGTATAGGGTTATATGAGGGAGGGCTGAGCTCTGTGATTATTATAGGGTTTGTATGATGGAGTGAGAGAGGTAGCTGAGCTCTGTGATATATAGGGTTATTTGATAGAAAAGAGGAGCTGTGCTTCTGTGAGTATATTGGTTATGATTGAATGGAGGAGATGAGCTGAGCTCTGTGATATATAGGGTTATATGATGTAGAAGAGAAGTAGCTGAGCTCTGTAGATAGAGGGTTAGTATGATAGAGGAGAGGAAGCTGAGCGTCTGTGATTATAGGGATATATGATAGAGAGAGAGAAGCTGAGCTCTGTGATATATATGAGGGTTATATGATAGAGGAGTGAAGCTAAGCTTCTGGTGATAGTATAGGGATGATTTGATATGAGGATGAGAAGCTGAGCTTTGTGATATATTGGGTTATATGATAGAGGAGAGAAACATCTCTGTGATATATAGGGTTATCGGATAGAACTCAGCTTCTCTCCCTCTATTCACATGGCCTTATATACACAGTAGCTCAGCTCTCTCCTTATCATATATACCCTATATAGTCACAGGAGCTCAGTACTTTGCTCTCCTCGATCAGATACCCAATATCAAAGAGCTCAGTGCTCTCACTCCAGCATTTCTCTCCTCTCAGAGAAAGTTAGCATAAAGCTCCACCCACTCCACAGGTTCTCTCAGAATTCTCTGCCGTAGTGATGTAGGACAGACTAGATAGGACAAGGGGGGAAAAAGGTTGGGGCCCTGTCATGATGGAGAAAGATGCAAGTCCCAGAAGTGGGACCAGCATCTGTAAGATCCAACAGGCAGCATGGTGGGTCAATTGTTAGCACTGCTTTCTCACAGTGATGGGGCTCTGGGTTTGAATCTACATCCACATAGAGTTGTTTTTGTTTTTTTTTTGTTTTTTTTTTTTTTTTGTTGTTGTTTTTTTGTGTTTTGTTTTTTGTTGTTTTTTTGTTGTTGTTGTTTAACATGTTCTCCCCATGTGAGTTTCTACCCATACTACAAAAATATACCGATAGGTTGATGTGGAATTTACATTATGTTCCCCAATGGGGACATAGAGCAAAGTAAATATTCTCTTTATAGCACTGGGGAATATGACAACACTATCTAGAGTATTAAGTCTAGGTTCACACTTGCATCAATGCTACCGTCGCACATTGTAGATATTGGGGTCCATTGGGAGCGAAGTAGGTGTTATCATCATAATAAGGATTCTGCAAACACTTGTCTGCATACACAGGCCATGAATGGAGATCGCCAACAACATATGTAAACCTACTCATATAGCGATATACCTTAAATCTAGCTCTGTAACCCCTAACGGATCACAAGCTGCACAGCCCTGTACTGCACAGCCCTGGATCCCAGAAGCACTCTCCTGGCGAGCACCGGGTAGGGGTGGGAATCCCCGCTCCCGGTGCTTTAACCCTTTGATGCCGGCGGATCGTGTCACCCAGCGCAATCAAAAGGGTTTCCTGCTTGTTGGGTGATCAGAACGCCCAGTGACCCGACAGAGCCCGGGGAAACGACTGCACTTGTCAGGGCTGGGGACCTGAGTGGCACAGGGCTGGATCTTGTGTATTAAGCAGTGACCGCAGGGACAGGGACTGTGTTGCAATGTTCCTGATCACTGCCTGTGTCAGACTGAACACAGATTCATAGTTTATTTGACCAACCAATATATGGATATGCTAAGTGCATGACTAAGTGAAAAAAAAAAAATGTGTAAAACGTTCTGTTTCGTGGGATTTGTAAAAAAAAAAGGTGTTAAAAAACATAAAAGGAGTATAAAAAATAAAATAAAAAATATTTAAAAAAAATAATTGTGCTACATGGACCACACGCACGAAAAAAACCTACACATATTAGGTATCCACACGACTGTAATGTGATCTAACAAAAGTTATGAAGTGTGAAATTGTGAGAGTGGTGTAAAAAAAAAATAAAAATGAAAAAAATTAAAAAAAATTTGCAATGATTTATAAGTGAACTTAAACTGTGTATTCCCCCATAAAGTACAGAATGTTGTCTCAAATAAAACAAGGCCTCATACAACTGCGTCATGTGACAAAAAATAAAATAAAAGTTACACTGGTTGAAACGCAAGAGGCAAAAATGAAAATAATTTTCTGGTCATTAATACTTTTTCAGGCCTGGGGCTTAAGGGGTTAACATAAAGCATAATGCAAAGAAGAGTATTATGTATTGTTGTAATTTGTGAGGGAGCCATAATATGGCACCCAGAGTAAAAACATATGTATACTGTACTACCTATGGCGTCGAAAGTGAAGGCACAGTGAGGTCCTTATCATGGAATTCGGACCTATGGAAAAAATTGTGGCATGGTATAAGTCAGACCCCACTACATTACAAGGGTGTTTTCAAGGGAGAAGACATCTCCTTAATAATCTGACTATTATGGCTGGCCATCGTTGAGTATTATCTATAGCACTGAGTGTACAGAGATATGAAGACTTCGAGGCATCACTATTGAAACTGTCACCAATAAAACTGTACACCCACCTTGAGGTTCCTTTCCTCCTTATTCTTTATAGCATAGAGACATTACAGGGAAGAAACAAAAGATCGTTTTTTTCATCCTCAAGGCTATCCAGGAGTAGAACACATAAAATAATGATAATTTCTCTGGCTCGTTCATTGTACAACATAGTTAGCAAAGGTAATTTATAAAAATGTATACAAATAAATTATAAAAATTGTAGTGCCAAGAAGCCGTAATCACTATCAAGACGAAACAATACAGGCAGTGGCAACAGTGGTAAGGAAAATCAGTAGCCAGGGGAGCGTCAGCTCTCATGGGTAATGTTCATGACTAACAAACATGAATTGTTTTGTAATTTGCCGTACCTGCCAAACAAATGGATTTGCTTCTCTCGTGGGCATCACAAGGTTTGGATTTCCTGTTGTTAGAGAAAAAGATTACAATTCAGATAGATTGTTACATGAAATACTTGAAACAAGCACAGACAAACGCTAAAAACAGAATCAAAATAGATTATCTGAAACAATAATAAGGTACACTAAATTACATTGTGACTGTATAGATGCAGGACTCGTCACCCTCCCGTCATGTCACACGATAGGAACCATGTGGTTTGTGCATTGATACAAAAGTATGTAAGCCAGTAAAACTTTTCCTTTTCTGCTGGCACCGGAACATTACTAGGTTGAGGAAATATGCATGTTGTCTGGTATTGTGGTTACCTTAGTATATTGTAAAACTTAAACGTACCTAGCATACTCCCAACACTGACCACGGCACACCAGCCCATGTGCAGGTGACTGGTCATGTACCAACAGCGTGTCTAGAAGAGGTGTGTCTCACTGTACTAGGGATCGCTGCTGTTTTTATGTTAAAGCTATTGCAAAAAAAAACATGTCACTGTTGCAATATACGGTCCATTAACAGTTTCTACTATTCTGAGATAGGACCTCTTATGGGCTGCATCAGCTCTCGAGCTAGCTTGAGCTACAGACATGCGTACTCTCTCCTGATAGGCTGTTTATAATGGGTACTGCCAGCACTGGTTTGCTATTAGCTGTACAGACATGACTTCTACTGCAGCCTAGTAGAAGCACAGTAAACACGTCCTGTGATCAAAGTGGAAACCAAGAAAAAAAGGACTGGGTGAGATGAATCAATGTTAGTGTAGAAACCCCATTAACGCTGAAAAGACTGGGTTCACAATTCTGTTTACATTTTTGTTTTTAACTCCTAATAACCAAACATCATAAACTGCCACAAAAGTGAAGCATTATAAAAAAAAAAAAAAGGAAAAGAAATAATGCCCCCATGTTTGTGAACTTGTTTTTTAGGAGACACAAATGTTTCTCATGTTTTTTTGGAAGGTTATGTTCAGTGGCTTTATTTTTAGTTACATTTGCACATGCATTTTGCTGCCATTTATTGAAGGGGTTTTGCCACGTTGCAAAATCCCTTCTGAGGCTAGCTCAGGTTCACACGGCCTATAGCGGCACGTACTGTGCGCGACGCTATACACATGCTGTTCTAGAAGTACGCGCTGGCCAGTGCAAACTATTAAAATGCGATGGCCTGGCCCCCATCACTCTCACTTTCCCGGGTTTAAGTGCTGGAAAGAGGGGACATATCCCTTTTCTCTGGGTGCCATGCCCACCGATGGTGCTATGATTTTCCCAAATATTTGCGGGTTGTATTGCTTCAACAATTATTCCCAAAGTACTCCGCAAATAAGCCGTGTGAACAATACTTTAAACCGGCCTCAGAGAATCGAAAAGATGACAACACAGCTGAGCAAATGTGCGTGGTATATTTGGAACTCCCATTGACATAAATGCAGAGGAACTGCTTAAAAGCAGCCATCTTCCCTTTTCTTTGAGGCAACTCCTAACTCTGGTTGCAGTTTTTTTTCGGGTAAGAGAAAAACACCACAAAAAATGCGTTTGAAAAAACAACCCTAAGGCTATTCTCACACTACATCTCCACGTTCTTTCCTCTTTCAAAATAAAGTGTGTAAGACACAGTTTAAATCTGAGGACCTTTATAGATTTTTGCTGCATAGTTTCTTTGTTTTAAAAGGTGTTTACCAAGATGTTTAATACATCCTCCCTCCCCCCATGAGCTAAATGAAAAACTAACCCATACTTAAACCCCTCCCATCACTTTCCGTTCCAGCACTACCATAGCTCCCGTGTCCTCCCCGATTCCTCATTGGTCACATACATGGATCACTGATCTCTGTGGGGTTACATCGCTGTACATGCTGATTGGAAGCAGCTTCATTATGATTCAATAACGTGACATCATCAGTGGAGGGACTGTGGAAGGGGAACTGGGAGTCGGTAGGGGAAACGGGAGAGGCAAATACGGGTTAGTTTCTATTTTTAAACACAGTGGGAAGTGCTAGGGTTTTTAAAAGTATCCTCTTTAAGGACGCAGATTAGCCCAATACGTTTCCCTGCCCGAATAAAAGCCAAGAAAGCATAGAGGTTGGGGCTTGCACTGCTGTTCTTAGTACACATATCATGTAACTTAAAGAGAACCTGTCACATAGGGTTATGTCCCTCTTGCTGAGGGCAGCACAAACTATGTCAGACCTGCTGTTTCCAGTGTCCTTATTCTGTA
>JAODAL010086602.1:0-10198 GCA_025379985.1 Phyllomedusa bahiana | reverse complement strand
GTACCCCCCTTTACCCAAAGTATTTGCCCCCTCTGCCGGGTTGCTGCCCCCTTATCCGGTTATTACCCCCTCTAGCCATGTTCTGCCCTCTGTAGCCGGTTATCCCCTCGTAGCTAGGTTACTCCCCTTGGGGCGTATTATCCCCCTTTTTTGGCGAAATTTCCCCCCTGTAGCCCTGTAGCCATTTATATGTCCTTGTGTCAGGTTTTAGCCCCCGTAGCCAGGTTCCCCCCTGCCCATAAAATATGCCCCCCTAGTCTTATAATATGCCCCCCTACCCCTCAATTTTTTTTTTCCCCCCATAGCCAAATTTATCCCCCCCTGAACATATTTATGCCCCCATAGCCCATTATATGCCCCCCATGCAACTTATTTTGCCCCCCCAAATAGCCACTTTTTATTCCCCACTTACCTAATAAAAATAAAAAAAAAACCCTACTCCCCACAGGCCCCACATGTCCAGGTCCTGAGCTGGAACGGTGAAAGCGCTTTTGTGATTCACGCCACTTACGCCGTCTGGGGGGCCCGGGACCCCCTGGGCTGGCAGAGGTGCTGGCTTAGGGGAACCCAGCGTCGCAGGGGGTTGAAAACAAGCAATACACCCCTGCAAACGTGAGGTGTATGTACGGTTTCCCAAAGGTGTACATACAGGGGAGAAGCGGGGTACCGTTCCCATCCTCCTTCTCCGACTCTGACTGCCGGCCCCTGTGAAACGGCCCTTTTCAGTCAGAGAGATCGGGGTGGCCGCCCGCACTAAGGGCTCCCAAGCCCGACTTCGGCCCCTGGAGCCCCGCATTCAGTGCACAGGGAGATTTATTCAGGGTCGGCCCCAAATGTTGCCCCGCGTCGCCCCGGGGGATATACGGATGGTGGGGAAGTGCTGGCTTATACTGGGGATGGTGGGGGGGAGCGGTGGCTATATATGGCCCTGGTGGGGGAGAGTGTGGTATTATGGCAGTGGGGAAAGGGTGTTTTAATGGGATGGTGGGGGAGCCGGGGGCTTTACTGGGATGGTGGGGAGGCGCGGCTTTTACTGGCATGGTGGGGGAGGCAGTGGCTTTCTGGGGTTTGGTGGGGAGGCGCTGGCTATTTTTTTGGGGATGGTGGGGGGAGGGCGCTGGCTTATTTTGGCTGGTGGGGAGAGCGTGGCTATTTTTGTCATTGGTGGGGAGATTGCTGGTTATATGGCGGTGGGGAGAGCGGTGGCTATTACTGGGATGTTGGGGGGGAGCGGGGGGTATTCTGGTGGTGGGGGAGTGGTGGCTTATATATGGGGTTTGGGGGGGAGAGCGGTGGCTATATACTGGCATGGTGGGGGAGCAGTGGCTAATACTGGATGGTGGGGGACTATCTGTATACTGGTGGTGGGGGAGCTATCTGTATATGGCGGTGGGGAGGCTATTGCTATATTCGCCCGTGGGGGCCTGTATATTGCCTTTTTAGAGCGTTTTACGCCTGTGGGGGCTATAACCTATCTAATTGGGGATTATATACCCATAAAAAAAGTGTTCTGGAAAAGGAGGTTCTAAGATATTTGGGCGACATGTATGAGCGGGAGTTGCGCCTGTTTTCTGGCGAAAACTACGCCTCACCGATCCGAATCCCTGTCGGACGCGTGATGATCGGTGTTAGGCGCAACGATCGCCACTTTCTGATGCGCCTAACATGAAGGGGCGTGCAATGGGCGCAGTGTGGGCGTCCTGGGGTGGGACGCACCACATTCGAATACTCCGAGGCATGCATGATGCATGATCGTGGGTCGGCAAAGTGCGACGCTTTGCAGCACTCGACAGCTCCAACAGGCAGACCTAGTTGAAGCTGGTCTAAATGAGCTGGAGGAGGCGAAGTGAAGCGAGAACGTAAGATTCGAGGAAAAATATATAAGATCGCAAAATAAATAAATCTCAGCTCTCGGCTCTGTGAGGCATGGAGTATGACAAAAAAAAAAGTTTTTATTAGGTGTAAAACATTATCTGAAAAAGAGCTCAAACCTTCTAGAAAAACACATACATAAAATCACTAACAAAAAATCAATAACGGCGCAACATCAGGAATTGGGATATTGGAAATTGCCGGGAAATACCGTAATTCAAATTCTGTAAGCTCTTAGAATGGGTCGGCAGAAACCAGCCAATATGAAGAGGAGCGAGAGTTAAACCCATTAAAACCCTATGGAGTAGTATTGACCAATCAATGAAAGGCGGGTCAGTTAAAAATACAGTAAAAAAGGCAGAAAAGAGCTAAATTGGTTAAAACCAGCGGGGGCTTGGCTATCCCGGCCAATCAGAGCGCGAGCTACTTTGTCCCATTATAGTCTATGGAGAGATTGGGGCACTTAAATCTCAGCTCCGTGCGGCATGGAGTATTAGTAAATAATTTGTTTTTATTTAGTGTAAAATATTATCTGTAAAAGAGCTAAAACCTTCTAAAAACATATATAAATAAAATCCCTAACAACGCGTTTATTGCCGTCACCGGCGCTACTTCAGGAATTGCGATATAGAGAATTGCGGGAAATAAGTAATTCAAAATTCTGTAAGCTCTTCTCATTGGTCGGCAAAAAAAACAACCAATCGGGAATAGGGAGACAGTGACCCATTTAACTATGGAGTAGTATTGTTCCAATCAAATGAAAGGGGACAGTTCAAAATACAGTAAAAAAGGCAGAAAAGAGCTGATGGTTGAGACCAGGCGGCAGATTTGAATCCACCAATCCCTATGTTGTGTGTTTATTTTGAGTGGAGCTAGAAGGGCGCGATAGAAGGGCACCTAAAAGTTATTACTGTCTATGGGAAATTTCTGTACTGTGATTGGTTGGGGGGAAGAGGGGCTCGTCCTGCTTAGCATATCAGGGGTGAGCTACTTATCTCATTGGTTCTATGGGGGAAAAGAAATGCGAGCTCTGTTTGTGATAGGGCAAATTTTTTGGGCCAATGGGGAGAGCGAGCGGACGCTTTATGGGTATTTAATTTCAATCTATAATTAAACTGTTTCATGGCAGAAATCAAATGATAAGACTCACGAGTTGTACCGATCTCTTTTATAAATGAACAATTTAATATGGGTGTAACAAAAATAAACAAATAAAATGAATTTTAATGTGTTCATTTTTATTACTTTATTTTCGTCACACCCATTATTATTGTTCATTTTATATAGAGATCGGTACAACTTCGTGAGTCTTATCATTTGTTTTTTGCCCTTGTACAGTTTTATTATAGATTGCATTAGAATACCCATAAGGCATCGCTTGCTCTCCCCTTGGCCCAAATAATCGCGCCCCTTTTAACTTAGCCAATCACAAAGAGAGGGTCGCTCTGATTTCTTTTCCCATAGAACTTATGAGATAAGTAGCTCACCCGCCCGATTTGGGTAAGCAGGACGAGCCCCTCTTCCCCCAACAATCACAGTACTAGAAATATTTCCCATAGACAGTAATAACTTTTAGGACGCCCTTCTATCGCGCGCTTCTTGCGCCACTCAAAATAGGTGCACTACATATGATTGGTGGATTCATTACTGCCGCCTGATCTCAACCAATCAGCTCTTTTCTGCCTTTTTTACTGTATTTTGAACTGTCCGCCTTTTCATTTTATTGGTCAATAATATCCTAGGTTTAATGGGTCACTGTCGTTCTTTTTCTGATTGGTTGGTTTTTGCCGACCAATGAGAAAAGCTTACAGAATTTGAATTACTATATTTCCGGCAATTCTCTATATCGCAAATTCCTGATTGGGGAGCGCCGGTGCGGCGACAAACGCGTTGTTAGGATTTTATTTATGTATGTTTTTAGAAGGTTTTAGCTCTTTTACAGATAATATTTTACACTTAATAAAAACAAATTATTTACTAAGACTCCATGCCGCACGGAGCTGAGATTTCAGTGCCCCCATCTCTCCATAGACTACAATGGGACAAAGTAGCTCGCGCTCTGATTGGCGGGATAGCAAGCCCCGCTAGTTCAAACCCAAACAGCTCTTTTCTGCCTTTTTTACTGTATTTTGAACTGTCCCGATTTTCTGTGATTGGTCAATCTTTCCATAGGTTATAATGGGTCACTGTTGCTTTCCCATTCTGATTGGTTGGTTTCTGCCGCCAAAGAGAAGCGCTTACAGAATTTGAATTACTGTATTTCCCCGGGAGTTTTTCCCAAAATCGCAATTCCTGATGTAGTGCCCGGTCTCGGCGACAAAAAACGTTGTTTAGTGATTTGATTGATGTATGTTTTTTGAAGGTTTGGGGCTCTTTTTCAGAGAATGTTTTACACCTAATAAAAAACGATTTTTAAATCATTACTCCATTTCCTCACGGAGCTGAGAGCCGAGATTTCAGTGCCCCGATCTCTCCATAGACTACAATGGAACACAGTAGCTCGCGCTCTGATTGGCCCGGGATAGCCAAGCCTGTCGCTAGCTCAACCAATCAGCTCTTTCTGCCTTTTTTACTGTATTTTGAACTGTCCCGCCTTTTCATTTGCTTGGTCTATAGGTTATAATGGGTCAATGTCGCTCCTATTCTGAGTGGCTGGTTTATGCCGACCAATGAGAAGAGCTTAAAGAATTTGAATTACTGTATTTCCCGGCAATTTTCAATATCCCAATTCCTGATGTTGCGCCGTTATTGATTTTTTGTTAGTGATTTTAATTATGTATTTTTTAAAAAGGTTCGAGCTCTTTTTCAGATAATGTTTTACACCTAATAAAAATGATTTTTTTGATTCATACTCCATGGCTCACGGAACTGAGATTTATTTCTTGAGCGATCTTATATATTTTCCCTTTAATTTTAAATGATCCACTTTTTTAATACATTTAATCGCTTTTAGACAGCTTTGATTTTTCTCTTTATTCATTCATTCATTCATTTGAATGACAACTCTTATTGCTATTCATAACATGTTTAAATGATTTTCCACTGTTTCCAGCCCGTTTCGAATCGGTTTACTATGTTAGGCGCCAGTCCTTCTGCGCCTAAGTCCCCACTTGCCTCACACACTAGCGAGGCGCAGGAACTTTTCACCGCATTATAAGTGCACCTCCTGAGGCGCAAATTCTTAGCCGCATTTCCATCTGCGCCTAAGTCCCGCACTGCGCCTCACACACTGGCGAGGTGCGGTGGATTTTACACCGCATGTATGAGCGCACCTCGGGCGCCAACATACATGAGGCGCAGCTTTCACGTTCGAGCGCTCAAAAACGAGTGCTCTGACGCTCCGAGATTCATACATGTCGCCTTTTGTGTCTAAATCTGCAGAGACGAGTGTTGGTCGGGAGATGTCAGCATGAAGGTGTGAACCAGATGGAGAAGAAAAGGGAATATGAACGACTTAATAGAGAAATGGCACCTGTGAGTCACTAAATGTACCTGAAATGTAATCTCTTATATGCGTGCAAAGTGCAATGGTTTATATTCAGTAATGGTGTGGCGGTGGTGTTCAGTCACTTTGTGGTGTTGATACGTGGCGGTATTATTCAGTCACTATGTGGCGGTGATATGTGGTCATGGTGTTGTGGTATTAATCAGTCAACTGTCTGCTGAGCACCTGTGTACACGGCTATCTACCACAATATGGTCACTGTATAATGGAAATATGGCAGAGGGATGGGCTAAGCAGCCGTCACATCCCTCGTATTAATTGTTGTGCAGCCCGATGTCACCTCCCTGCTTCGTGCCGGCGGTGGCGGCACTTTGCGATAACTAAGGTATTTTTCAGTCGCAGTTTCGGCACTCGGTCTCAAAAAGGCTCGCCATCACTGCCCTATACACTTGCTGCCAGGTGAAACTCCTCTCTGTGTCCTTTGTAGACTAAAGCCATGTACAACTACTTGTAAGAGAACCTAAACAGGGGCTTCATACCCAATTGTCCTTTCCTGCTGGTGCCAGTTTCTTCCTTGTGGAGAAAAAGATGGATCTCTGTGAGCTTGTATCGACTATTAGGGATCAAATAAGATCACTGTAAAGAACCATCACCTGCTTCCTCTGATTGTCAAACCCTTCAACATAATTTAAGGAACAAACGTTTTCACCAAGCAGAATCATAGATGAGTCTATAATATAATTGTAATAAAAGAAGGCAACTAATAAAAAACAGCGATCCAGAGCTGGAGGACTAGGTTTGGCAACAGTGGTGTTGTTGGACCACTCGATTGTTCCCAGAGCCATATTTACAGCCTTAAGCATTGAGCCTTAGGACACCCCTATTAAATCCTTACCGCATCTGGTCGTACATCCTCTTGGGCCCTATCCTCTTTACTATTTCATAAATGATCTTACACGGGGATTGCACAGTAGAATATCGATCTTTGCAGATGTTATTAAGCTCTGTAAAGGAATCCACACAATAGAGGATAATGTGTTATTACAAAGGGATCTGGATAGGTTGGAGGTCTGGGCAGAGAAATGGTAGATGAGGTTTAACACTGATAAATGCAAGGTTCTGCAAATGGGGAGGAAAAATCCATTACATGATTACATGCTAAATGGAAAAACGCTGGGTAAAAGTGACTGGAGAAGGACTTGGGAATCCTGGTGGACAGTAAACTTAACTGTAGCAGCCAGTATCAGGCAGCAGCTGCCAAGGCTAATAGGATCATGGGTTGTATTAAAAGGGGCATAGATGCACATGATGGGAACATTATTCTCCCACTTTACAAGTCACTGGTTAGACCACACTGGAATTTTGTGTCGTTTTAGGCCCCAGTGCCAGGAAAAAATTGTAAAGTTGAACAGGTAAAAGGTGGGTAACAAAAAAATAAAATGACTGGGGGACTACATACCCAAAAAGATTAGCAAGGTTAGGGTTATTTAGTTTAGAGAAAAACGGCTTCGGGGGTACATAATAAAAAAGTTTAAATATAGGGGGGGGCCCAATTATAGGATCTCGCTAAAGATTTATTTTCCCCAGGACGTATCTAGAACAAGGGGCCCCTCTACGGCTTGAGGAAAAAAATTTCTACAAAACATAGAAAGGGTTTTCTTTTACTGAAGACTTGAGCTGTGGAACTCTCTGCCAGGGGAAAAATTGTCATATGAATTCATAACAGATTTCAAGAAGGGCTTTGGATGCATTTCGGAACGTGAAAATTTAAAAAGTTTAGGGGACTGGGGATTCTGAAGAAGGGTCTTGATCCAGGGTTTTATTTGATGACAGATTGGAGTCAGGAAGGAATTTTTTCCCTAGTGGGAAAATTGGTTCTACCTCAGGGGGGTTTTTCCCTTCCTCTGGATCAAACTTTAAACTTTAGAACACTTACAAAATGGGCGAATGATGGACATATTCTTTTTTGGGCCCTAAAAAACATGAACTGTGAAACATGGCCGCAGCATCTTAATGAGTGAGAAACAGTGCCAGGCACCGTTCCTCACTGCGATCTGTGAGATCACGGGGCCCAGATTGGTTGACGTCGTGGCTGGACCCTTGTTCCGTTTTTTTTACCTCGCCCAAGGACAAAGTAGAAAAACCCACCATTTTTTTAAACACCCTTGCATTGGTTAGAAAAGGAACAGGAGCCTGAAATACGTAAACCCTGACTACTATTTGATTAAACCACTACGTTTTTAATTGATTTCCATAAACTTTTTTTTTATATTGATATTTTGCTGGATATATTTTTTTCCTTTTTATGGCTTATACAATGCAATAAGCTGTATAAATGATTGTGCCCCTAGTGGTGAAGCACCCTAGGGTGTCTCAATGAAAAAAGAAAAAGCTACAAACGCCCAATGGCTGGAAGATCACTAATCCCACACCTGGCGTCTCTCCCCATGGCGCAGGGGAAAAGATATAGAGGGCCGGTTTTAATGACAAATTTTCTGAAACAAATTTAACCAGTATGCAAAAAAACCCACAGACAACACATAGGGGAGAGACAAAAAAAAACAATCCAAAATGAATTGCATATAGATACGGCGATCAAAGGGTAACGCCTTCTACGGTACCCCATGCTGGGTTACAGCAATAACCCCCATATATTCAAAGGGCAGGTGCCCAGCTTTTAAAGGGTGTCCTGCACAAAATACTTGTACCCTAAGCCCCCGTGTTTTTGGGCAAAAAAAATGATAACTATGGGAAAAAGTCTCAAATTTTTTGTAAAAAAAAAATGTTAATGTAAAAAAAAAATGTTACAATTTTACAAATAAAAAAAATATTTAAAGTTCCATATTTGGATTTTCTGATCGTAAAAGGGTTTTCTATTTTAAAATATAACACATTTATCCCCTATGCTGAACATTGTAGAAGAAAAATAAACAAAAAATGCATTTTTTTGGTCACTTTACGTCCCCTGAAAATTGGAATAAAAGTGATTAAAAAGTCACATGTATTTCAAATTGGTACCAACAAAAAGTAAACTTCAGCCCACAAAAAATTCCCCCTCACTCAGGTCCATAGGTAAAAGTACAAAACAATTATTGGTTTGCAGAAAATGGGGCTATACAAAAATTTAAAAAAAAAAAAATGAGGATTTTTTTACGATACCAAAAAAAACAAAAACCCTTTTTGTTTGTATTTTCCGGGTTCATATCAAACCCGTAGAATACAGATAACCACTTTTAAACCGAAAATTTAACGCTGTAAAAAAAAAACTCCCCACAAAATTACGAATAGTTTTTTTCACATTTTCTCCACTAAGAATTTTTTTGTGGGTCACCCAAATTTTTTGGACGTGAATAAAAAGTTTGAAAAGGGATCTTGTCCTCAAAATAAAAAACCCCCCCAAAATTAGTTTGGGGGAAAAAAAAAAAGTTATGGGTTAAAAATGCAAAGGGGGAAAAATCCATCAAAACCTTGCCAAAAAGCGTGGCGTTAATGGCTGTATTTATATCCAATAATGTATTTCATATAATGTACTGAATTTTCCGCCAAAATTCTTTTCAATGCGTTTTTAAACAGCTGTTCCTAGCGCGGGGGGCCCGTAGGGGGGTTGTAGAACATTATGCCATGCTCAAAAAAGTTAGGGGGAAACGGGGTTTTGGGTTTTCATACAAACCGTGTTTTTAAAATTTTTTACCCCGTGATACCCTTTGCTTTAGAACGCTTTACTCTTCACTTCTTTTGGGCAGTTAAAGGGACAAAATGACCCAAAAAAACGAAGTGGGAACGCAGTACAAGGAATACAGCACCAGTTGAAAGAACCGAGCTGGGGCCAAGATCCTACTTTTGAAAAAAAGAGCGAAATTCCTTTTCCCCCGACTTCAGTTTAATTCCACGGGATTATGACAAAACCCTCTACCCCCCCGGAAAGATTTATAGGGGGATGTGTGTCATTAATTTTGCTTTTGGTTTTGTCACTGATCTTGTTCCCCCTTTCCTTTATCCTTCGTGCCCCGCTTTCAATGGGGTTCAATAATCCATAAACATGTGCTAAAGCCAAAAACAAAGGGGGAGCTGACCCCAAAAACAGCGATGCCCAAAAAATGGGAAATTTCAATTTCTTCGGGTGTTTTTTAAATCCACTCTTGTTTTTTGGCTCCTAAATTCGAAAATTCCTGTTTCTTTTCATTCCTTCAAAAAGATTAAAAGAATTTCGAAAAAAAAACCCTTTAGTGGCAACATTCATAGAGTGGTGGAGGGTGGAAACACATTGGGGAAACCACAGAGTTTTCCCAGTAAAAACATGGCCCAATTGGCACACATGAGTGGGACCCCCGGGAGGGGAAAAAATGACGAGTTTTGGAGGGGCAGCTTTATCGGGTAGGCCACAGAATTGAAAGACATTTTGAAAAGGGTTTGACAGCAACATCAGAAGGCCACAGAGTGGAAAATTCACGGGGGGTTTGGGGGAAAAGGTGTGGTGGGAAAAATTCATTAACCACAGAAGGGGCCACTTTTGACGGGTTGAAAAAGGGGGGCAGAAAACCACCCAGTAGGCCCACGAGTGGAATAAGGGAAAGGGTTGGAAGGGGCACCCAACATCAGAGCCCAAACAGATTTGCAGAAAAACAGAGTTTGTAGGTGGCAGCAACACCCAGAAACCCCCAAAAAGAGGGCCAATGACAGAGTTTTGGGGGTGGAAAAGGGCAACAACGGGGAGGCCCTATGGAGTTGGCAAAATTTGCCCGAGTGGGGAGGGGGCCCACAAAATCATAGGCCACGATTTGCAAAAAGCCGGGTTTAAAAAAAGGGGGAAAGCAACATCATTTTAGACCCCCAGAGTGGCACAATGGCAAAAGTGTGGGGGTTTTCCCAACCCAACCAGTA
>JAODAL010086601.1:0-10198 GCA_025379985.1 Phyllomedusa bahiana | reverse complement strand
CGCACGACGGCCGGGGACAGACAGGAGCGCGTTCACTGGAGCGGGGAAAGGTAAGCGAGCCGGCGGGGGGGAACGAGGGGGGCCCGGGGTGACCGGGAGGGCCCGCCCCGCGGCCCTGGCAGGCGGGGGGAAAAAGGGGGCCGCAGGGGAAAAGAGGCCCCCCGGGGCCCGGCATGACAATCCAGTGTTTTTTAAATTGATAGAGCTTGTTTTGTGTTCGCCCTGCGGGGCCCCCCCCCGGTGAATTTACGGCGGTAGATCTGTTTAAAAAATTCCCTTTTAGCTAATTTCCTAAAATCTTCAAATCTCTTTTTCAAAAACAAAATTTGGGAAAGGGGTCACAGCAAATTTAGTAGAGGTTTCTCTGTGCAGAAAAATTGACTTAAAATTTTAACTGAGCTTTTTTGGGCCCCCAGGGGAGGCCCCAGGGGAATTATCCTTGAGACGCTGAGAGACACTGAGGGTGAAAAGGGAAAAAGCTTTTTTCTAGGGAAAAAGAGGGCATGTGATTTTTCCAAAACCCCAAACCCCAACCATAAACATCCCAAATCATGACGTTTGGCCCCTTTAAAACTCACCCTGCCTATTCTGTAATTGATTTGTGGTCGCCAAAATTACAGGAAACGCAAAAAAAAGGCGGGGGGGATCTTTAAAAATTTTTTATGCACAGATTTTAACCTTTAAATTATTGCAAAGATCTGGAAAAAATTTTTTGCCCCCCCATAAAAAACCCTTTTTGATTTCAAATTTTTCGATAAAAATCGGTCAACACTAATAGAAAATAACAGGAGGTTTGGGGGAGATGTATGGGTTTAATGGTTATGTATGGGGGATTACATTTAGGGGGGTATTGGAAAATTAGGGTAGAGGGAAGTATGGGGGGTCAGGTTATGGAAGAAGGAATTTCATGAGGGAGGTATCAGGCGATTAGGGTAGGGATGAATGTAGGGGGCGGTTAATGGATGGAGATTAAAATGAGGGAGGTATCAAAATGATTAGGGGGGCAGATGTATGGGTGACCGATTATGGTTTGGGATTACATGGGGGGTATCAGGGAGATTAGGGTTTGAGGTGTTTGGGGGGGCAGGTTATGGAAAGGAGATTACATGGGGAGGTTTTTCAAAGGGGAATTAGGATAGGATGTTCGGGGGGAAGGGGTTTGGTTTTTAGATTACAGGAGGGGGGGAAGCAGGGGTAGGGTACAGATGGGTTTGGGGGGCCAGGTTATGGATGGAGAATTTAAAAGAGGGGGGTATCAGGAGATAAAGGATTTGAAATGTTTTGGGGGGACAGGTTATGGATGGAGATTACATGAGGGGAGGAAACAGGAGTTATGGTAGAGATGATTTGGGGGGGAAAGGGGAAAATTGGATGGAGATTACATGAGGGGGTATAAAGGGGTTTGGGGTTTGGGGTTGTTAGGGGTGCCCGACTATGTTTTGGGATTCCCTTTGTGGGGGGTATCAGGAGAATTTTAAAGGGGCAGAATTTTAAGGGGGGAGGTTATGGATGGGGGGTTACATGGGGGGGTTTAATCAGGAGGTTGGGGAAGAGATGGAGGGGGGGAAAGGTTATGGGGGGAAAATTACTTGGGGGGGTATAAGGAGATTAGGGTAGAGATTTAGGGGGGGCAGGTTATGGATATAGATTAATGGGGGTGGGGTACAGGGATTAGGGAAAAGAGATTTTAGGGGGGGAAGGGTTTTATGGAGGGGAAAATACATGAGGGAGGTTTTTTTTTCAAGTTTTAGGGTGGGAGTTGTATGGGGGGCCGGGTTTAAGGGATGGAAAATTCTGAGGGGGGGGTATCAAAAGAATAGGGTGGGAAATGAAATGGGGTACAGGTTATGGATCGAGATTACTGGGGGAAAGGTTTTCAGGGGAATAGGGTGGGAGTTATGGGGAGGTTTGGTTTTGGAGATTAAATGAGGGTGGTATCAGGAGTTTAGGGTAGAGATGTATGGGGGACAGGTTATGGTGGGAGATTACATGAGGGAGGTATAGGGAATTTGGGAAGAGATGTTTTGGGGGGAAAACCAGGTTATGGATGGAGATTACATGAGGGAGGTTCGGGTTTTGGTAGAGATGTACCCGGGGGGGGACAGGTTAGGGTTTTGAAAATTACAGGAGGGGGGGAATTTCAGGAGATTTAGGGTACGATGTATGGGGGACGGGGTTATGGTGGAGTTTAAAATGGGGGGGGTTTAAAGGGGGATAAGGATAAAAAATGTTTTGGGGAGGGGGGCAGGTTAGGAGGGGAGTTACTTGGGGGATGGTTTCGGGAAGTTTTTGGGTTTGGAAAAGGGGAATAGGGGGAAGAATTTGGGAAGGAGATTACTTTGGAGGGGGGGTATCAGGAGATTGGGTTTTTAGGATGGGGGGGGGAAAGGGTTTATGATGGAGATTACATAAAAGGGAGGTATCAGGAGATTGGGGAAAGAAAATTTTAGGGGGGGAGGTTTTGGGATGGGTTTTAACATGGGGGAGGTTCAGGTTTTTAGGGTAGAGATGTAGGGGGGAAAGGTTAGGGGATGGAGTTTAAACATGGGGGGAGGAAAATCAGTAGATTGGGGAAAGGGAGTGTATGGGGGGGGTTATGGAGGGGGTTTTTTCATCAGGGAAGGTACCCAGGGATTATGGTAGAGATTTTTGGGGGGGGTTTAAATAAAAGGAGGAAAACATGGGGGAAGGTACAGAGATTAGGGAAAAAGATGTATGGGTGAGGTTATGGATGGGATTACATGAGGGGGTTCGGAGATTAGGGTAGAGATGTATGCTGAGATGGGTTTTGGGGAGGGAAATTTTTAAAATTAGGGAGGTATCGGGGGAGTTTAAAGGGTAGGATGTGTGGGGGACGGGTTTAAATGGATGGGGATTACATGAGTGGGTATCAGGAGATTAGGGGGGCAGATGTATGGGGGAGGTTATGGATGGGGGGTTACATGAGGGAGGTATCAGGAGATTAGGGTACAGATTTTATGGGGGAAAAGGTTATGGTGGAGAAAATGGGGGGAAAGGTATCAGGGGATTGGGGGAAGAGATGTATGGGGGGAAATAGGGAAATGGAGTTACTTTTGGGGGAAAGGTTTTCAGGAAAATTGGGGTTTAGAGGTTTTGGGGGAAAGGTTAGGGAGGGAAAGATTACATGAGGGGGGGTATCAGGAGTTTGGGGGGTAGGATTTATGGGGACAGGTTAGGGTGGAAATTTTTAAGTGGGGGGAAGGTTTATCAGGAGATTGGGGGTACAGATGTATGGGGGGAGGTTATGGAGGGGAGATTAAAATGGGGGAAGTATCAGGGGATTAGGGTAGAGATTTTTGGGGGGGAAAGGGTTTTTAGGGATGGAGATTACATGAAGGGGGTATCAGGGGATTAGGGAAGAAAAGTATGGGGGGGAAGGGGTTTGGAGGGAGATTCATGAGGGAAGTTTCGGAAAGATTTGGGGTAGAGATTTTTGGGGGGGGGAATGGTTATGGTGGGATTACATGGGGGAAAGGAAATCGGGATATTAGGGTAGACATGTAGGGGGGGGGGAAAATTTTTAGGGTTTGAGATTAAGGAGGGGGAAATCAGGAGAGTAGGGTTTAGAGATGTAGGGGGAAGGATAGGGTGGAGATTAAATGAGGGATGGTACCCGGAGTTAAGGATAGAAATGTTTGGGGGGGGGACGGGGTTATGGATGGAGATTACCCGGGGGGAAAAGGGGGGGGGGGTTTCGGGAGTTTTAGGGTATAGATGTATGGGGGGCAGGTTTTGGGAGGGGAGTTTTCATGAGGGGAGGTTTCAGAAGAAAAGGGGTAGAGATGTATGGGGGGTAAACCCGACATGTTGGAAAATTACATGGGGGGAGGTTTTGGGATTGGGGTAGGGGATGTTGGGGGGGAGGTTATGGAGGGAAATTTAAACTTTGGGGGGAGGTTTCGGGGAAATTAGGGTAGAGATGTTTTTGGGGGGAGATGAGGGGGGGAACAAGCAATGTGTGGAGTCTTACCTTTTCTCCCTTACGGGGGGGGGGTTTTTCCGGGGGTAAAGGCCCTGTGAGGGACATCCCCACTGGTCAATAAATGGGAAGGGGGCCAATAGATTCGCTATTTCCCTCCTGTGACTTTTCACATGCCTGTGAATCAGGGAAAGGGATCCTGTAGAGTATTTTGACTGGGCCCGAAAGCCCACCTTATATAACCCAGTGGGGGGCCCCTACATAGTTCAGGGGCCCCAATTTTTAAAACCCAGTGCGGGGCCCCTCCCTTTGTTAATGGCCCCAATATACCCCCACAGTGCGGGGGACCCTACATATTTCCCGGGCCCCCAATTAACCACAGTGGGGGGCCCTACATAGTTCATCCCCCCAAAATTAAAACACCCAGTGGGGGGGGCCCCTACATATTTTCAGGGGCCCCAATATACACCACAGTGCCGGGGCCCCCTAAATAGTTCAGGCCCCCAATTAACACCCAGTGGGGGGCCCTACATAGTTCATGGCCCTAATAAAACCCCCACATTTGCGGGGCCCTACTTTATTTTCTTTGGCCCCCAAATTTATACACCCCCAGTGCGGGGCAAAAATATTTCCCATGCCCCCAAAATTAAACACCCATTTGCGGGGCCCTACAGATTTAAAGGGCCCCCAAAATATACACCACAGTGCGGGGCCTCTACTTTATTTCATGGCCCCAACAAACAAAAACAGTGCGGGCCCCCTCCCTTTAGTTCTTTGCCCAAAAATTTTAACCCCAAACAGTGGGGGGGCCCCACATAGTTTTGGTTCCAAAAACCCCCATTTGCCGGGCCTTTACCATAGTTCAGGGGGCACCAATATAAACCGAAAGTGGGGGGCCCCCAAACATATTTTCAGGGCCCCCCAATATAAAACCCCAGTCCCCGGGCCTTTACATAGTTCATGGCTCCAAAATAACCCAGTTCAGGGCCCCAAACATAGTTCAGGGGCCCAAATCCCACCACAGTGCGGGGCCCCCTTCATAGTTTTTTCCCCCCAATATCCCACGTGGGGGCCCCCCTAAAATAGTTAAGGGCCCCCAATTTACCCCAACATTTGGGGGGCCCCCTTACAAGTTAAGGGCCCCCAAATTTTACCACCACAGTGCGGGGCCCTACATAGTTCATGGCCCCCAAATATACCACAGTGCGGGGCCCCTAATAGTTAAGGGCCCCCAAATACAAAAAACCACAGGGGGCCCCTACATATTTAAGGGGCCCCAAAATTAACACCCATTTGGGGGGGCCCCTAATTTTTAAGGGCCCCAAATTAAAACCACAGTGCGGGGCCCCTGAATTTTTCAGGGCCCCCCCAATATGCACCACAGTGCGGGGCCCCCTGCATGGGTTCATGGCCCCAATATACACCACGTGCAGGGCCCCAAACTTTAGTTCAGGGCCCCCCAATTTAAACACATGCGGGGGCCCCTGCATAGTTCATGGCCCCAATTACCCACAGTGCGGGGGCCCCTACATAGTTTATTGTCCCCCCCCTCCATCTGTCCTAAATTTGGGATCACTGTCCCAGGCCCAGTGTGGAGAAGCCCCAGATTTTTCAAAATTTGTCTCAGGGGTCAGGCTCTAAAAAAATCCCTGTTCCCCACCCAAACCCCCTTCCTCCCTGCCCACCACCCGAACCCCCTTCCCCCCTGTCCCCCAACCTGGCCCCTTTCCCCATCCTCCATGGCCTACATTATGCGGGAAAAAGTTGGGGGTTTGCCCACCCCCCTGCAGCACACACTTTGTTTTTCGGGGAATGCCTGCTGCGGGAGATTTTAAACCCTTTATCAGATGCTGCATAAAATTTAATTACCCTTTTGGGGTGACATCCCAAAAAAAAACGGGGCTTCCAAGGAAAAAATAGGTGCCTGCTGTGGGAGATGGGGGCCTCTTGTTTTCCCGAATGCCTTTTTATGTGGGGGTTTTCACATAGCTTTCCCGGATGCTGAAAAATTTTCCGTATATATCGAGGTTTTAAGCCGACTCGAGTATAAGCCCAGGCACCTACTTTTGCCCCATAAAAACGGGAAGCTTATTGACTCGAAATATAAGCCTAGGGTGGAAAACGCAGGGCTACTGGTGGGAAATTTTTTTAAAAAAGATAACCCCAAAAAAATTACCCTAGGCAGGTATAGGCAGTTTAATGTCCCCAAGGCGATATAGGAAGTTTAATGTTCCCTATAGGAGATATAGGCAGCTTTTATGTCCCCATAGGGGAAAATATTAAAGGGAGGAAAAGGTCTTATAGGAAAGGGAATTGCCCCCCTAGGCAGGTATAGGTTGTTTTTAGGAGGGATTAGGTCTCCCCAGGCAGGGGTTTTAGGCAATATAGGTCCCCCCCAGGCAGGATAGGTCCCCTAGGTAGGGTATAGGAAGGGATAGGTCCTCTGGTAGGCTTTAGGCAGGTTTGGTCCCCTAGGTAGGCTTTAGGCAGGGTATAGGAAAGGGATAGGTTTTTTTCCCCTAGGTTTGGGCCCAAGCAGGCATTGGGCCCGGGTTTTTAAAAAAAAAAAAACCCAAATTTCCGGTCCCCCCTGCTCCCGTCTCCTTCGCCATCCCCCCTCCCCGCTGTCCGGGGCCTTTATGCCGTCTCCAGCATCTTCTCGGCAAGGCGGGGGAAAGTCTTTTGGCCCCCGGGAAAGCCCGCGTGGGTTGACAAAAACGCGGCCCGTGCCGGGGGAAAATTTCCCGGGAAAACCGGGGAAGTTTGCGGGCCCGGAGTCCCCTGGGGGCATTTGGGGCCCGGGTCGCTCTTGCCCCCGCAGTGGGGGAAACTCTTCCCCCGTATGCGCCCCCAAGGAAAAGGGAGTGCAATTTCAGGGGGAAGAGATAGTGGGCCGCCCCTTGGGGGCCCCCGCAGCGGGGGCCCCGGGCGCCCGTCAGGTACTCGGCATTCAGTTTTATGCGGGTCCCTGGGGGAGTGCTTTTAAATGAAAACGTCCCTGTCGGCGCACGGGCCCTTTGCGCGGGGCCCGAGCGCCGGCAGTGACTCGAGTTAGGGCCCAGGGGAGGGTTTTTCAGCACATTTTTTTTTGCTGAAAAAAATCGGCTTATACTCGAGTATATACGGGACTAACAAAACAGGAACGGGGTTTGGGGATGGGGCCCCCCCCCCACAACCCGGCACCCCCAAAGGGAAAACACAGTGGACCCATTTTCCCACAGCAGGCACCTTTTGGGTTTTCTGGATGCCTGCTGTGGGGCATGGTTTACCCAGCTTTCCCCCCAAACACTGAATAGGCTATTTATCGATTGGGGAAAGGGTGGATAATGCCCCATCTGCAGGGGTTTCTGTATTTTCTTTGCTTTTTTACAGGTTTTCCCCCCTTTTTATTTTTTACCGGAACCCGTGTTTTTATCGTTTCTTTAATAAGATGATTTTCGGGGGGGGTGGGTGTCAGTGACTGTTTAAAGAAATTTTTTTTTTTTTTTGGTTTTTTTCCCTGTTTTTTTTTTTTATTTTTCCCTTTCCCGTGATAGTAATAGAGGCGTGTGGGCAGATGGGCCCCTCCATTTACTATCGTCGGGGCTTGTTGTTTAGTCAGCGGTGTTTTTGGGTCACAAGGCTGACACTAAAAACCCATGTCACTATTACCCCAGTACCCCCAAAGCTCCTGGGGGGGTTTGGGATTTAAAAGCCCGGGAACCATTAGAAGGGGGGGGGCCCTCTGCTGTGATGGTCCCCCTTTTGGGGCGGGCGGGGCTTTCTATTTTTTGAATGGGAAGGGACCCCGTATCGATGGACCTTCCCAAATTTTGATCAGTATCAGGGGCCTCGCTGTCGGTTTTATCTTGGTGGTTATAAAAAATTAAAAGGGGCCCCCATGTTTGTCATTTTTTTTCTTAACAATTTGTTTTTTTAGATTTGTAATAAAGGATTTAAAAAAAGCCAAGGTTGCAAACTGCAGGATGATATAATTAAGATGGGGAAACTTTAAAGAAAATTTTGCCTTTCCTACCCTAAAAAAACCAGAATTTCAGGTGCCCCCGAAGCTGACCATTGCATTGGGGTCCATCTGATGGTTTTCCCGGCTCTTTCCAGGCCCCTGGTGCATTAGGTACTGAAGAAATAGTTTACAGAGGGTTAGTGTTGTCTTTTGGTAAACCCAAAAGAAAAAATTTTAAATTTTTTTCCCAATTTAAAAACAAGTAATTTGCCCCAAAAGTTTCATGGTTTACAAGGAAAGTAGGGAAAAAAAAACAAACCCCAAAAACCCTTTTGGCAATTACTTCCCAAATGTGGGCAATTTCCCCATTGTGGTCATAAAGAAAAAAGTGGGACATGTAGTGGGGTTTTTCAGAAAGGGGAAAGGGCGCTTTTGGCTTTGGAAAAGCAGGGAATAAACTGGAATTTGGGTTAGAGGGCCCTTAAAGTTACCCTTTGAGAGACCCCCCATGTTCCAGGAGAGGGGAATCCCCCAAAAGTGACCCTCAATTTAATTCCTTTTTGGGGTTTAGTGTGAATTTTGGGCTTTTCAGGGGTTTTCACAGAAATTTTTTTTGAATCAGGGAATGAAATTGAAAAAAATTTAAAATTTTTTTTTTCCCAAAAAAAGCAGCATTATTTCTCCCCAAAAAATTTCATTTTCACAAAAAAGGGAAAAGAAAAAAAGGGCTCAAAAAAAAAAAAAAAGTTGCCTAATTTCTTTTGAGTAAGGTAATTTTCCCTATTTTGGGCTTTAAAAAATTTTTTGGGGGAAGTGGTTTAGTCTCAAGAAAAAGGGAAGGAGCACTATTTGGGTTTGGGAAAGGGAAATAAGTGGATTTTATTGGAGGCCCTATGTTGGATTGTAGAGCCCCCCCCGTTCCGGGACAATAAAAAAAGAAAAAGAAGTGCCCCATTTTGGGAAACTTTTCCCCGCGGTTTTAAAATTATCCAAAGGGGTTTTTAATGTGCATTTTGACCCCCCAAAATGAGTTTTTTATAGTTAAAAGCAATTAGAGGCTAAAAGGGGAAGAAAAACATAATTCTCCTGCATTTAATTTTCCCGGGCCTTTTCACAATATCGCAAGGACTTGTGCAAAAATGACAAATTACATTTCCTTTAAATTGAATTTTTGTGTCTCCCCGTTCTAGGGACCCCCAAAATGTCACCCTAAAAAGAATTTGGGGGGGGCCCCGCTCATGCCATAGAGGAAACACGGCAGTTTCTGGGCACACCCATTTTTTCTGAAAAACCCAAAAACCCAACGTGGTGTTCGTTGCACATACTGTGAGGGGAACAAAAAATTTTGAAACACCCAAAGTGACCCATTTTAGAAAGTTCACCCCTCAAAGGAAAAATTTTATGAGCTGTAATTAAAATCTTGACTGTTTTGTGTTTTTTAAAAAATTTAATTTCCCGTCATTATTGTGCCCTTTAAAAAAGGGGAAAAAATGCAAACTGACGTTTTTTTCGGCCGCGGCCCTGTTTAACCCCAAAAATGAAATCTAAGGGGAAAGGGTTTGTGCTTCAGGGAAAAGGGTGCAGACACAACAAAGGGTAAAAGAAAATTTTCAGCCCGTTTAAACCATGGAGGGGGGCGGTGCTGTGTGAACAGTCTGTATGAAAAGGCCCGGGTTTATCGGGCCGGGCTCAACTGGGAAGTTGTGTTTTTTTTGATCCCTTTTTATCACATCTGACTTTTTTGTGTCCCCCTTTTTACCCGTGGAGGGGATTTTTATTAGTAAAATGTTGCCAGGTACCCAAAACAGGGGGGCATTTCCCGAACCCCGAAAGTGCCCGGGGGACCTTCCCTGGGTTTCCCATTTTAAAAAAACCCGCCGGCCCTTATTTCCTCATTTTTTGGGGAAGGTTTTAATTTAAAATTTTCCCTGATTGGGCCTGTAAAAAAAAGAGGGGGGGAAAAAAAAGCCTTTTTTACTTTGCCAAATGTGGATGGAAACTTTTTTGTACCCACTTTGGTTTTTCCCTGTGGCACTGTTCGGCTCCAGCAAAACCGGGTTCCCAAAAAGGTTACCCCTCCCATTACCCATTTTAATCCCCAATTTCAGTTGGGTTTTGAGGGGGGACGTAAAATGGTAACCCTTTTAAAATGGGCAGGGGTTTGGGGTGGTCAAAAACAAGGGCGTCCCTCTTTGGTTTTTAGTCTTGTCATCACTGGTTGGACCTGCTTTTTTCCTTGGGGAAACAATTTTCGCAACAAAGGGGTTTTGGGAGTCTTGCACCCCTGTTTCCCCAGGCGGTTTTTCAAGGAATGC